>JAAAWM010008746.1:0-16444 GCA_036873465.1 Thinopyrum obtusiflorum
TGTTCCCTCTCAGAACCACGAGCCTTCTAGTGAGTTGCTCCGGTTTGTGAGGGTGTGTGTCCAAACTTTCGTCAAACATGCCAATTTTTTTACCACATCATTTTGGTGGCATGACATTACATCAACCAAGGTTTCACGTGTTTCTGATTTTTTTTTGGAATTAAAATGCCATGTCACTCCATGCATACGTATGCATGCATGTGTCAATGTCGTGAGACAAATATATTTGAAAATTCCTTCTAGTTTACTGCACATGGAATTAACTCGCACACAAGTACACAAATATGATTTTTCAAACCGTTTTCGTTAGGCGTTGCATGTAGATGTAGTTCAAATTTGAATTACGGTCATTAAATGGCTAGAAAATCAGTTAAATGTTTTTAAAAGGTCAAATGACCCCTAGAATTTTCAAAAATTTCACATTACAGTTGTAGTAGTGCACGTTAGACGTATAAAAAAATTGAAGGCCGTAAGAGGAAGCTATCTCCCGTTCGTCATCAAACATGCATTGTTCCCTCTCGGAACCACAAGCCTTCTAGTGAGTTGCTCTGGTTTGTGAGGGGTGTGTGTCCAAACTTTTGTCAAACATGCCAATTTTTTTACCACATCATCTTGGTGGCATGACATTACATCAACCAAGGTTTCATGTGTTTTTATTTTTTTTATTTTTTGGAATTAAAATGCCATGTCACTCCATGCTTAATTGTGTCATAGCCGTTAGACCAATATGTTTGAAAATTCCTTCCAATTTACTGCACATGGAATTAAATTGCACACAAGTACACGAAATATGAGTTTTCAAACCGTTATGGTTAGCTGTTGCATGTACATGTAGTTCAAATTTCAATTACGGTCATTAAATGGCTAGAAAATCACTTAAATGTCTTAAAAGGTCAAATGACCCCTGAAATTTTCCAAAATTTGACATGGCAGTTGTATTACTACTACAAAATTTCTCATTCATTTAAAACACCATCCGTTGGCACTTTACTCCAAATTCGTCTTTCACAGCTAATAAAAAATATCTACAACATCACACACAGTTGTTTTCTAGGAACCGTTTGCGATGAAAATATCTGGGTCTATTTAAGTCTCCCTCCTTAAGCTTCGCCGGCTCGTCTGCTCTAGTGCCGGCAACCCCTGAATCCACGAATCCCGATCCCCATTCCCGCACCCCCTTCTTGCAAAGATGACGCCGTGGAAACGCTTCGTGAAGGCCCGTACGATGGCCGCGTCCCCCCGAGCGCCGCCGCCCGCGCCGAGAGCGCGGCCGCCTACGCCGAGAGTGCCGCCGCATCTGCATTGAGTGCGGCCGCTTCTACCGAGAGGGCATCTGCGGCAGCCGACAGGGCAGCTGCAGCAGCCGAGACGGCTGCAGCTGCTGCTGCAATGGCGGCTGCAAACGCCGAGAGCGCTCGAGCTGCCGTCCGTGCCGCTGATGTCGCCCTGGCCCGGGTCGAGGCCATCCACGCCAAGATCGAGGATGCACATGCCAAGATATTCCAGGCCACCTCGGACTCCAGCATGCAACCCACGTCTGAAAAGGCGGCGGTGGCCATGGAGCACCTGCTTCCTCATGAGGTCGCCGAGCGGGAGCTGGAGATGCAGGAGGCGGCGGAGATCGAGGAGCGCCGGGAGGAGGAGTTGCGCGTGGCCGAGGTCGAGGTAGAGAAGAGTCTGTCCGTCGAGGAATCGCCGGTGGAGTACCAACGCGAGCTCTGGCGCAGCCACTACTACGAGTACTACAACCTTGAGGGCGGCGCCGAGGACGAGGACGTGGTCGACTTTAGCAGGGGGATGCGGAGTCCACCAACGGCGGCATGTCGCCAGGACAAGTCATCGACGTCTCATCTCGAACCGGCGATGCATAGGCCGGTGCGGCGGCGGATTTGTTAAAATTATGCGTACTTAGGCTTTGTTTTTAATGCTGGTCTTTTGTTAGAGCAATGTTTAGGTCAACTGGCTCTGTTTAATTACTAAAATTGCTCGATTCAGTAAGTGTGGTATGTCTGCTGTACGCTCTTTTGTGTGCCCAAATTAGCAAGCGATGTTAAATTATGCAATGACGTATGATACGTCTCCAACGTATCTATAATTTTTGATTGTTCCATGCTATTATATTATCTGTTTTGGATGTTTAATGGGCTTTATTATGCACTTTTATATTATTTTTGGGACTAACCTATTAACCGAAGGCCCAGTGCAAATTGTTGTTTTTTTGCCTATTTCAGTGTTTCGCAGAAAAGGAATATCAAACGGAATCCAAACGGAATGAAACCTTCGCGAGGATCGTTTTTGGAACAAACGCAATCCAGGAGCCTTGGAGTGGACGTTAAAGAAGCCACGAGGTGGCCACGAGGCAGGAGGGCGCGCCCCCCACCCTCGTGGGCCCCTCGCAGCTCCACCGACCTACTTCTTTCGCCTATATATACTCATATACCCCAAAAACATCCAGGAGCACCACGAAACCCTATTTCCACTGCCACAACCTTCTGTACCCGTGAGATCCCATCTTGGGGCCTTTTCCGGTGCTCCGCCGAAGGGGGAATCGATCACGGAGGGCTTCTACATCAACACCATAGCCTCTCCGGGGGGGGGGGGGGGGGGGGGGGGGGGGGGGGGGGGGGGGGGGGGGGGGGGGGGGGGGGGGGGGGGGGGGGGGGGGGGGGGGGGGGGGGGGGGGGGGGGGGGGGGGGGGGGGGGGGGGGGGGGGGGGGGGGGGGGGGGGGGGGGGGGGGGGGGGGGGGGGGGGGGGGGGGGGGGGGGGGGGGGGGGGGGGGGGGGGGGGGGGGGGGGGGGGGGGGGGGGGGGGGGGGGGGGGGGGGGGGGGGGGGGGGGGGGGGGGGGGGGGGGGGGGGGGGGGGGGGGGGGGGGGGGGGGGGGGGGGGGGGGGGGGGGGGGGGGGGGGGGGGGGGGGGGGGGGGGGGGGGGGGGGGGGGGGGGGGGGGGGGGGGGGGGGGGGGGGGGGGGGGGGGGGGGGGGGGGGGGGGGGGGGGGGGGGGGGGGGGGGGGGGGGGGGGGGGGGGGGGGGGGGGGGGGGGGGGGGGGGGGGGGGGGGGGGGGGGGGGGGGGGGGGGGGGGGGGGGGGGGGGGGGGGGGGGGGGGGGGGGGGGGGGGGGGGGGGGGGGGGGGGGGGGGGGGGGGGGGGGGGGGGGGGGGGGGGGGGGGGGGGGGGGGGGGGGGGGGGGGGGGGGGGGGGGGGGGGGGGGGGGGGGGGGGGGGGGGGGGGGGGGGGGGGGGGGGGGGGGGGGGGGGGGGGGGGGGGGGGGGGGGGGGGGGGGGGGGGGGGGGGGGGGGGGGGGGGGGGGGGGGGGGGGGGGGGGGGGGGGGGGGGGGGGGGGGGGGGGGGGGGGGGGGGGGGGGGGGGGGGGGGGGGGGGGGGGGGGGGGGGGGGGGGGGGGGGGGGGGGGGGGGGGGGGGGGGGGGGGGGGGGGGGGGGGGGGGGGGGGGGGGGGGGGGGGGGGGGGGGGGGGGGGGGGGGGGGGGGGGGGGGGGGGGGGGGGGGGGGGGGGGGGGGGGGGGGGGGGGGGGGGGGGGGGGGGGGGGGGGGGGGGGGGGGGGGGGGGGGGGGGGGGGGGGGGGGGGGGGGGGGGGGGGGGGGGGGGGGGGGGGGGGGGGGGGGGGGGGGGGGGGGGGGGGGGGGGGGGGGGGGGGGGGGGGGGGGGGGGGGGGGGGGGGGGGGGGGGGGGGGGGGGGGGGGGGGGGGGGGGGGGGGGGGGGGGGGGGGGGGGGGGGGGGGGGGGGGGGGGGGGGGGGGGGGGGGGGGGGGGGGGGGGGGGGGGGGGGGGGGGGGGGGGGGGGGGGGGGGGGGGGGGGGGGGGGGGGGGGGGGGGGGGGGGGGGGGGGGGGGGGGGGGGGGGGGGGGGGGGGGGGGGGGGGGGGGGGGGGGGGGGGGGGGGGGGGGGGGGGGGGGGGGGGGGGGGGGGGGGGGGGGGGGGGGGGGGGGGGGGGGGGGGGGGGGGGGGGGGGGGGGGGGGGGGGGGGGGGGGGGGGGGGGGGGGGGGGGGGGGGGGGGGGGGGGGGGGGGGGGGGGGGGGGGGGGGGGGGGGGGGGGGGGGGGGGGGGGGGGGGGGGGGGGGGGGGGGGGGGGGGGGGGGGGGGGGGGGGGGGGGGGGGGGGGGGGGGGGGGGGGGGGGGGGGGGGGGGGGGGGGGGGGGGGGGGGGGGGGGGGGGGGGGGGGGGGGGGGGGGGGGGGGGGGGGGGGGGGGGGGGGGGGGGGGGGGGGGGGGGGGGGGGGGGGGGGGGGGGGGGGGGGGGGGGGGGGGGGGGGGGGGGGGGGGGGGGGGGGGGGGGGGGGGGGGGGGGGGGGGGGGGGGGGGGGGGGGGGGGGGGGGGGGGGGGGGGGGGGGGGGGGGGGGGGGGGGGGGGGGGGGGGGGGGGGGGGGGGGGGGGGGGGGGGGGGGGGGGGGGGGGGGGGGGGGGGGGGGGGGGGGGGGGGGGGGGGGGGGGGGGGGGGGGGGGGGGGGGGGGGGGGGGGGGGGGGGGGGGGGGGGGGGGGGGGGGGGGGGGGGGGGGGGGGGGGGGGGGGGGGGGGGGGGGGGGGGGGGGGGGGGGGGGGGGGGGGGGGGGGGGGGGGGGGGGGGGGGGGGGGGGGGGGGGGGGGGGGGGGGGGGGGGGGGGGGGGGGGGGGGGGGGGGGGGGGGGGGGGGGGGGGGGGGGGGGGGGGGGGGGGGGGGGGGGGGGGGGGGGGGGGGGGGGGGGGGGGGGGGGGGGGGGGGGGGGGGGGGGGGGGGGGGGGGGGGGGGGGGGGGGGGGGGGGGGGGGGGGGGGGGGGGGGGGGGGGGGGGGGGGGGGGGGGGGGGGGGGGGGGGGGGGGGGGGGGGGGGGGGGGGGGGGGGGGGGGGGGGGGGGGGGGGGGGGGGGGGGGGGGGGGGGGGGGGGGGGGGGGGGGGGGGGGGGGGGGGGGGGGGGGGGGGGGGGGGGGGGGGGGGGGGGGGGGGGGGGGGGGGGGGGGGGGGGGGGGGGGGGGGGGGGGGGGGGGGGGGGGGGGGGGGGGGGGGGGGGGGGGGGGGGGGGGGGGGGGGGGGGGGGGGGGGGGGGGGGGGGGGGGGGGGGGGGGGGGGGGGGGGGGGGGGGGGGGGGGGGGGGGGGGGGGGGGGGGGGGGGGGGGGGGGGGGGGGGGGGGGGGGGGGGGGGGGGGGGGGGGGGGGGGGGGGGGGGGGGGGGGGGGGGGGGGGGGGGGGGGGGGGGGGGGGGGGGGGGGGGGGGGGGGGGGGGGGGGGGGGGGGGGGGGGGGGGGGGGGGGGGGGGGGGGGGGGGGGGGGGGGGGGGGGGGGGGGGGGGGGGGGGGGGGGGGGGGGGGGGGGGGGGGGGGGGGGGGGGGGGGGGGGGGGGGGGGGGGGGGGGGGGGGGGGGGGGGGGGGGGGGGGGGGGGGGGGGGGGGGGGGGGGGGGGGGGGGGGGGGGGGGGGGGGGGGGGGGGGGGGGGGGGGGGGGGGGGGGGGGGGGGGGGGGGGGGGGGGGGGGGGGGGGGGGGGGGGGGGGGGGTTTGAAATTCATTCACATTTCTTGCATGGGACCTAAGCATGCACCCAAGGACGCAAATTTGATTTTTCGACCAGTTTATATGCACTGGAGCATGCGCATGTAGTTCAAATTTGAATTATGCGCATAAATGCATTGAAAACTCAGTTAATGCTAAAAATGTCCAAACGAACCCCGAAAATTCACAAAAATTCACACAACACTCCTGTTGTTCTATGTTGACACGAGAATAAAATTTGAAAGCAATAAGAGGCAATGGATATCGTTTCGTCCCCAAAGGTGGGACGTTCCCTACCGAAAACCATCATGCTTGTTGTGAGAAGCTCCGGTTTGTGAGAAGCATATAGCCAAACCAGCCCAGAATGGGACAAAATTTGTACCACGGCATGTTGATGCCGCTCCATGATAGCATGCCAAGTTTCATGAATTTCAGACGAGTTTTGGATTTACTAGAATTTAAAAACCACGCATCTCAATGTTTTGCCGGCAATCAACGGTGCCCTGGTGTTTGAAATTCATTTCCATTTCTTGCATGGGACCTAAGCATGCACCCAAGGACACAGATTTGATTTTTCAACCAGTTTATATGCACTGGAGCATGCGCATGTAGTTCAAATTTGAATTATGTGCATAAATGCATTGAAAACTTAATTAATGCACAAAAATATCCAAACGAAACCCCGAAAAATCACAAAAAATCACACAACACTACTGTTGTTCTATGTTGACATGAGAAAAAAAATTGAAAGCAATAAGAGGCAATGGATATCGTTTCGTCCCCAAAGGTGGGACGTTCCCTACCGAAAACCATCATGCTTGTTGTGAGAAGCTCCGGTTTGTGAGAAGCATAGACCCAAAACTGCCCCAAATGGGACAAAATTTATACCACGGCATGTTGATGCCGCTCCATGATAGCATGCCAAGTTTCATGAATTTCAGACAAGTTTTGGATTTACTAGAATTTAAAAACCAGGCATCTCAATGTTTTGCCGGCAATCAACGGTGCCCTGGTGTTTGAAATTCATTCCCATTTCTTGCATGGGACCTAAGCATGCACCCAAGGACACAGATTTGATTTTTCAACCAGTTTATATGCACTGGAGCATGCGCATGTAGTTCAAATTTGAATTATGCACATAAATGCATTGAAAACTCAGTTAATGCATAAAAATGTCCAAACGAACCCCGAAAAATCACAAAAATTCACACAACACTCCTTTTGTTCTATGTTGACACGGGGAAATTTTTTGAAAGCAATAAGAGGCAATGGATATCGTTTCGTCCCCAAAGGTGGGACGTTCCCTACCGAAAACCATCATGCTTGTTGTGAGAAGCTCCGGTTTGTGAGAAGCATATACCCAAACCTGCCCCAAATGGGACAAAATTTTTACCACGGCATGTTGATGCTGCTCCATGATAGCATGCCAAGTTTCATGAATTTCAAACGGGTTTTGGATTTACTAGAATTTAAAAACCAGGCATCTCAATGTTTTGCCGGCAATCAACGGTGCCCTGGTGTTTGAAATTCATTCCCATTTCTTGCATGGGACCTAAGCATGCACCCAAGGACACAGATTTGATTTTTAAACCAGTTTATATGCACTGGAGCATGCGCATGTAGTTCAAATTTGAATTATGCACATAAATGCATTGAAAACTCACTTAATGCATAAAAATGTCCAAACGAACCCCGAAAAATCACAAAAATTCACACAACACTCCTGTTGTTCTATGTTGACACGAGAAAAAAAATTGAAAGCAATAAGAGGCAATGGATATCGTTTCGTCCCCAAAGGTGGGACGTTCCCTACCGAAAACCATCATGCTTGTTGTGAGAAGCTCCGGTTTGTGAGAAGCATATACCCAAACCTGCCCCAAATGGGACAAAATTTGTACCACGGTATGTTGATGCCGCTCCATGATAGCATGCCAAGTTTCATGAATTTCAGACGAGTTTTGGATTTACTAGAATTTAAAAACCAGGCATCTCAATGTTTTTCCGGCAATCAACGGTGCCATGGTGTTTGAAATTCATTCCCATTTCTTGCATGGGACCTAAGCATGCACCCAAGAACAAAGATTTGATTTTTCAAAGAATTTATATGCACTGGAGCATGTGCATGTAGTTCAAATTTGAATTATGCACATAAATGCATTGAAAACTCACTTAATGCATAAAAATGTCCAAACGAACCCTGAATAATTCTAATTCTTTTATGATCACTGCAGATAAAAGGTCTAGCAATTCAAACATCGTCCATGGCCGCTGTGACCCCATTATGTAATTCAAATCAAGACGAAAAATCAAGTAGATCCCACTAAGTTTATTATAACCGACCGTGTGAGATGCAGCACAAAATATCTTCGGACCGTGTCTGAATAAGGGACCGTGTCTGAATAAGGGACCGTGTCTGATGACACTTTCGCGCCAGTTTTTTGGCTGAAGCGATTCCAAATTTTCGGCTTCGGCGGAAATACCTATCTCCCCGTCCCCTCCCCCTTACCAAAAGCCACATTTTCCCTCTTTTCGCCTTCCTTTCCAAGTTGAAACCTTCACTCCTTTCTTGCAGCGCCACCGCCTCCTCGCCGGCGACCCTCCTTCACGCTGCTCGGCCTCGCCTATCCAGGCAGGTAATCCACACCTGACCCCCATCCTCCTCCTCCTTCCACATCCCACATGCCCCGACCGCCGGCGCGTGCGCGACACCTTCCACCCAAATCACTGACCCCTCCACCAAATAAGCGTCGGCCTAAGCCATGGTGCATGCAGTATAGCCAGGACCTCAAGGAGCATTTGGCAGCAGAGAAGCAAATCGCGGCCGCACGCGCGGATGAGGTCGCGATGGCTGCCATTCGTGCCGACCCCCAGATCTTGGAGGAGCACCTCGCTGTCGAGGCCACCGTTGACGCCTCGTGCGCCGACGCCGCGACGCGGTTGGCTGCTTTAAACGACAGTTCGTGGCATTTTCTCGAGGCCACCGTCGGTGCCTTCGATGAAGACTACGAGGTGTTTTCTCAGCGTGCACGTGCTTACCTCATCTCGAGAGCCAGCAGGTTGGTGCCCGGAGCGGCTCAGGCAACTCACCACTACAACGAGGGCACCCACGATGCGGAGGCCTCGTCCTCTTCCATGTCCAAGGAGCCAATCGTCATCGATATCTCCGACAATGAGGAGTAGCGTGTCTTATTAGCTCACTATAAGGACCCATGTTCAGTTTGCTAGCTACTTCCTTTCCTTAACAAATTCTAGTGAATTGTGCTATCTACTTTTACCATGCAATCTTCTGCTATAGTGTATATGTTCTATATGTCGTGCAATGTGGTGTTCAATTAACTGCTTGGTTCAATTCTGCAAATGTGATGTTCAATTCTTCAAGGTGCAATATTTCCAAGTGTTAAGCATGCTTGGTTTGGTTAACTATCTGATCTTCTATTAGGAGTATGTTATATTGTTCAATTGGTGTTTAGTTAACTGTTGGTTCATTTGTTGTGGCTTGGTTCACTTGTTGTGGTGTTTAGTTAACTGCTTGGTTCAATTCTGCAATGCGATGTTCAATTGTTGTGGGTGCATTCTGTTATTGTATACCATGTGAGGAATAAATCGAATTTGGCTGTACTAAATACATGAGAAACAAATACAATTGCTATATTTCCAAGTTGTTAAGCATGCTTGGTTTGGTTAACTGTCTGATCTTCTATTAGGAGTGTGTTATATTGTGCAATGTGGTGCTCAGTTAATGTTTGGTTCATTTGTTGTGGTGTTTAGTTAACTGCTTGGTTCAATTCTGCAATGCGATGTTCAATTGTTGTGGCTGCATTCTCTTATTGTATACCATGTGAGAAATAAATCGAATTTGGCTGTACTAAATACATGAGAAACAAATACAATTGCTCTATTTCCAAGTTGGTAAGCATGCTTGGTTTGGTTAACTATCTGATCTTCTATTAGGAGTATGTTATATTGCAATGTGGTGCTCAGTTAACATTTGGTCCATTTGTTGTGGTGTTTAGTTAACTGCTTGGTTCAATTCTGTATGTTTAATTGCTGTGGCTGAATTCTGTTATTGTATACCATGTGAGGAATAAATCGAATTTGGCTGCACTTAATACATGAGAAACATATACAAGTGATGTATTTCCTAGTTCTTAATCATGCTTGGTTTGGATAAATGGGTTTTCCATGTGGCTTGAATTAATCTGATTAATCTGATGAATCTGCAAAGGTTTACAAGATGGTACTAACTATTATACCTTGCCTTTTTGTATTCCTTTGCCCCATTTCCAATATAGAGAAGATATTTATGCACATCCTTGTTTTCAGGCTTCATTGATGATTACCTCTCAAACCGCATCTGTGGTCAGGAGGCGAGGAAAGTTTTCATACAACACCCACGGTTCAATATTGAAGTGTTCCTGAAGAGGTCGAAGGATGGACGGTCAATCATCCACAGGCACTGGCCTAAAGTTGCAAAGACCTTCAACATGAATGAAGGCTCAATATTCGCCTTCCGCTTCAGCAGTTTTCCAGATGAGATGCATCTCTCTATGTACCATCTATGATGCTAATTTCGAAAGGTTCTAGATGTTGCATGTGAAACTTGCTGCTGGAGCAGTTGTGTAATGGGGTAGCTGAGTGCTGAAGCTATATCATGTTGTACTCTGATGTATTTCAATTATGAAATCCTGCTTCCTTAATATGGAAATGGAATATATTATGTGCTTAATATGAATGTCAATTAGATTAGTAAATGGATTATTAATAATAGGGTAATTAGCCCGCTAATTGGGTTTTCCTATTGCAAACGGTTAATGAGAAACCACCGTGGGCGATGACCTCAGGCAACGCACACAGTTTCTAGGAATAAACCGTGTTGGATCAATGAACAATCACACACGACATTCATCATGCTTGGTTTGGATAAATGGGTTTTCCATGTGGCTTGAATTAATCTGATTAATCTGATGAATCTGCAAAGGTTTACAAGATGGTACTAACTATTATACCTTGCCTTTTTGTATTCCTTTGCCCCATTTCCAATATAGAGAAGATATTTATGCACATCCTTGTTTTCAGGCTTCATTGATGATTACCTCTCAAACCGCATCTGTGGTCAGGAGGCGAGGAAAGTTTTCATACAACACCCACGGTTCAATATTGAAGTGTTCCTGAAGAGGTCGAAGGATGGACGGTCAATCATCCACAGGCACTGGCCTAAAGTTGCAAAGACCTTCAACATGAATGAAGGCTCAATATTCGCCTTCCGCTTCAGCAGTTTTCCAGATGAGATGCATCTCTCTATGTACCATCTATGATGCTAATTTCGAAAGGTTCTAGATGTTGCATGTGAAACTTGCTGCTGGAGCAGTTGTGTAATGGGGTAGCTGAGTGCTGAAGCTATATCATGTTGTACTCTGATGTATTTCAATTATGAAATCCTGCTTCCTTAATATGGAAATGGAATATATTATGTGCTTAATATGAATGTCAATTAGATTAGTAAATGGATTATTAATAATAGGGTAATTAGCCCGCTAATTGGGTTTTCCTATTGCAAACGGTTAATGAGAAACCACCGTGGGCGATGACCTCAGGCAACGCACACAGTTTCTAGGAATAAACCGTGTTGGATCAATGAACAATCACACACGACATTCTCTTCAAAACTGTTTGCGTTACGCCACCTTGCACAAACGTTTCCCTTGTAGTGACTGTGTGGATGTATATACGAATGGAAACGTTTAGTGGTGACTGACTGTGTGGGATGTACTTACGACCGGAAATGATTTTGCCTGTATAATTGTATTTTTTTAGCACTACTATACGTATTTCTGTATTTGAGTGCTCGCCGGTCGCACACGACCTCATTTTGCCGAGCGTGTGTGCCAGGAGGGCATATCCCCAACGGTTTCTGGGTCGTGTGGGAAGGACCCCCCTATCGCCCACACTCACTTGGCGACGGTTCCGAATGCCCTCGCGGAAAGGGGTTAAAAACCATTTATTTAGGACCGACGCGTACCAGTGACTGCACATGGAATTAACTCGCACACAAGTACACAAAAAATATGATTTTTCAAACCGTTATGGTTAGGCGTTGCATGTAGATGTAGTTCAAATTTGAATTACGGTCATTAAATGGTTAGAAAATCACTTAAGTGTCTTTAAAAGGTCCAATGACCCCTGGAATTTTCCAAATTTTCACATGACAGTTTTATTAGTACACGTTAAACGTAGGAAAAAATTTGAAGGCCGTAAGAGAAAGCTATCTCCCGTTCGTCATCAAACATGCATTGTTCCCTCTCGGAACCACGAACCTTCTAGCGAGTTGCTCCGGTTTGTGAGGGGTGTGTGTCCAAACGTTCGTCAAACATGCCAATTTCTTTACCAAATCATCTTGGTGGCATGACATTACATCAACCAAGGTTTCATGTTTTTCTGATCGGGGGGGGGGGGGGGGGGGGGGGGGGGGGGGGGGGGGGGGGGGGGGGGGGGGGGGGGGGGGGGGGGGGGGGGGGGGGGGGGGGGGGGGGGGGGGGGGGGGGGGGGGGGGGGGGGGGGGGGGGGGGGGGGGGGGGGGGGGGGGGGGGGGGGGGGGGGGGGGGGGGGGGGGGGGGGGGGGGGGGGGGGGGGGGGGGGGGGGGGGGGGGGGGGGGGGGGGGGGGGGGGGGGGGGGGGGGGGGGGGGGGGGGGGGGGGGGGGGGGGGGGGGGGGGGGGGGGGGGGGGGGGGGGGGGGGGGGGGGGGGGGGGGGGGGGGGGGGGGGGGGGGGGGGGGGGGGGGGGGGGGGGGGGGGGGGGGGGGGGGGGGGGGGGGGGGGGGGGGGGGGGGGGGGGGGGGGGGGGGGGGGGGGGGGGGGGGGGGGGGGGGGGGGGGGGGGGGGGGGGGGGGGGGGGGGGGGGGGGGGGGGGGGGGGGGGGGGGGGGGGGGGGGGGGGGGGGGGGGGGGGGGGGGGGGGGGGGGGGGGGGGGGGGGGGGGGGGGGGGGGGGGGGGGGGGGGGGGGGGGGGGGGGGGGGGGGGGGGGGGGGGGGGGGGGGGGGGGGGGGGGGGGGGGGGGGGGGGGGGGGGGGGGGGGGGGGGGGGGGGGGGGGGGGGGGGGGGGGGGGGGGGGGGGGGGGGGGGGGGGGGGGGGGGGGGGGGGGGGGGGGGGGGGGGGGGGGGGGGGGGGGGGGGGGGGGGGGGGGGGGGGGGGGGGGGGGGGGGGGGGGGGGGGGGGGGGGGGGGGGGGGGGGGGGGGGGGGGGGGGGGGGGGGGGGGGGGGGGGGGGGGGGGGGGGGGGGGGGGGGGGGGGGGGGGGGGGGGGGGGGGGGGGGGGGGGGGGGGGGGGGGGGGGGGGGGGGGGGGGGGGGGGGGGGGGGGGGGGGGGGGGGGGGGGGGGGGGGGGGGGGGGGGGGGGGGGGGGGGGGGGGGGGGGGGGGGGGGGGGGGGGGGAACTACATCTACATGCAACGCCTAACCAAAACGGTTTGAAAAATCATATTTGTACTTGTGTGCGAGTTAATTCCATGTGCAGTAAATTAGAAGGAACTTTCAAACATATTTGTCTCACGACATGGACACATGCATACGTATGCATGGAGTGACATGGCATTTTAATTCCAAAAAAAATCAGAAACACATGAAACCTTGGTTGATGTAATGTCATGCCACCAAGATGATGTGGTAAAGAAATTGGCATGTTTGACGAAAGTTTGGACACACACCCCTCACAAACCGGAGCAACTCACTAGAAGGCTCGTGGTTCCGAGAGGGAACAATGCATGTTTGATGACGAACGGGAGATATCTTCCTCTTATGGCCTTCAATTTTTTTCTACGTCTAACGTGCACTACTACAACTGTAATGTGAAATTTTGGAAAATTCTAGGGGTCATTTGACCTTTTAAAGACATTTTAGTGATTTTCTAGCCATTTAATGACCGTAATTCAAATTTGAACTACATCTACATGCAACGGCTAACCAAAACGGTTTGAAAAATCATATTTGTGTACTTGTGTGCGAGTTAATTCCATGTGCAGTAAATTAGAAGGAATTTTCATACATATTGGTCTCACGACATGGACACATGCATGCAATGCATGGAGTGACATGGCATTTTAATTCCAAAAAATAAAAAAATATCAGAAACACATGAAACCTTGATTGATGTAATGTCATGCCACCAAGATGATGTGGTAAAGAAATTGGCATGTTTGATGAAAGTTTGGACACACACCCCTCACAAACCAGAGCAACTCACTACAAGGCTCGTGGTTCCGAGAGGGAACAATGCATGTTTGATGACGAACGGGAGATAGCTTCCTCTTACGGCCTTCAATCTTTTTCTACGTCTAACGTGCACTACTACAACTGTAATGTGAAATTTTGGAAAAATCTAAGGGTCATTTGACCTTTTAAAGACATTTAAGTGATTTTCTTGCCATTTAATGACCATAATTCAAATTTGAACTACATCTACATGCAACGCCTAAGGGGGGGGGGGGGGGGGGGGGGGGGGGGGGGGGGGGGGGGGGGGGGGGGGGGGGGGGGGGGGGGGGGGGGGGGGGGGGGGGGGGGGGGGGGGGGGGGGGGGGGGGGGGGGGGGGGGGGGGGGGGGGGGGGGGGGGGGGGGGGGGGGGGGGGGGGGGGGGGGGGGGGGGGGGGGGGGGGGGGGGGGGGGGGGGGGGGGGGGGGGGGGGGGGGGGGGGGGGGGGGGGGGGGGGGGGGGGGGGGGGGGGGGGGGGGGGGGGGGGGGGGGGGGGGGGGGGGGGGGGGGGGGGGGGGGGGGGGGGGGGGGGGGGGGGGGGGGGGGGGGGGGGGGGGGGGGGGGGGGGGGGGGGGGGGGGGGGGGGGGGGGGGGGGGGGGGGGGGGGGGGGGGGGGGGGGGGGGGGGGGGGGGGGGGGGGGGGGGGGGGGGGGGGGGGGGGGGGGGGGGGGGGGGGGGGGGGGGGGGGGGGGGGGGGGGGGGGGGGGGGGGGGGGGGGGGGGGGGGGGGGGGGGGGGGGGGGGGGGGGGGGGGGGGGGGGGGGGGGGGGGGGGGGGGGGGGGGGGGGGGGGGGGGGGGGGGGGGGGGGGGGGGGGGGGGGGGGGGGGGGGGGGGGGGGGGGGGGGGGGGGGGGGGGGGGGGGGGGGGGGGGGGGGGGGGGGGGGGGGGGGGGGGGGGGGGGGGGGGGGGGGGGGGGGGGGGGGGGGGGGGGGGGGGGGGGGGGGGGGGGGGGGGGGGGGGGGGGGGGGGGGGGGGGGGGGGGGGGGGGGGGGGGGGGGGGGGGGGGGGGGGGGGGGGGGGGGGGGGGGGGGGGGGGGGGGGGGGGGGGGGGGGGGGGGGGGGGGGGGGGGGGGGGGGGGGGGGGGGGGGGGGGGGGGGGGGGGGGGGGGGGGGGGGGGGGGGGGGGGGGGGGGGGGGGGGGGGGGGGGGGGGGGGGGGGGGGGGGGGGGGGGGGGGGGGGGGGGGGGGGGGGGGGGGGGGGGGGGGGGGGGGGGGGGGGGGGGGGGGGGGGGGGGGGGGGGGGGGGGGGGGGGGGGGGGGGGGGGGGGGGGGGGGGGGGGGGGGGGGGGGGGGGGGGGGGGGGGGGGGGGGGGGGGGGGGGGGGGGGGGGGGGGGGGGGGGGGGGGGGGGGGGGGGGGGGGGGGGGGGGGGGGGGGGGGGGGGGGGGGGGGGGGGGGGGGGGGGGGGGGGGGGGGGGGGGGGGGGGGGGGGGGGGGGGGGGGGGGGGGGGGGGGGGGGGGGGGGGGGGGGGGGGGGGGGGGGGGGGGGGGGGGGGGGGGGGGGGGGGGGGGGGGGGGGGGGGGGGGGGGGGGGGGGGGGGGGGGGGGGGGGGGGGGGGGGGGGGGGGGGGGGGGGGGGGGGGGGGGGGGGGGGGGGGGGGGGGGGGGGGGGGGGGGGGGGGGGGGGGGGGGGGGGGGGGGGGGGGGGGGGGGGGGGGGGGGGGGGGGGGGGGGGGGGGGGGGGGGGGGGGGGGGGGGGGGGGGGGGGGGGGGGGGGGGGGGGGGGGGGGGGGGGGGGGGGGGGGGGGGGGGGGGGGGGGGGGGGGGGGGGGGGGGGGGGGGGGGGGTGAGCGTCCTCGGGGGGCGACAACTCCTCGTCGGCGCGTGGGCAGACCGGCGGCGCCATGGCAGAGATTTGAGAGAGAGAGAGAGAGAGAGAGAGGGCGAGCGAGGGGAGGATTTAGATGAGAATGCAGGCGGGACGACGTGAGCAAGGTAGTATTTATTGGCGCCGGAATCTAGATTGACGGGGACAGTACACACGCCGGTCGCCGGAATTTACGAGTACTGTAGTTTGAATTACACACAATTCCCGCAGCAAATCCGTGTGTGAACATAATAGCTGACGGTTTCCAATACAGAACCATGTCTGATTAATGATCCCCGCCAATCACCTACCAAACCTCGAGCCACGAGATAGAGTGCCAATCATGTGGGGGCCGGTTGTCTTGCCAGATCTTTACATTTCCTTTTTTGAACACCAAATATTTACATCGTCTGATGATTTTTTAACTCGCACACAAGTACACAAAAATATGATTTTCAAACCGTTTTGGTTAGGCGTTGCATGTAGATGTAGTTCAAATTTGAATTACGGTCATTAAATGGTTAGAAAATCACTTAAATGTATTTAAAAGGTCAAATGACCCCTGAAAATTTCCAAATTTCCACATGACAGTTGTATTAGTGCACGTTGACGTAGAAAACATTTAAAGGCCGTAAGAGGAAGCTATCTCCCGTTCGTCATCAAACATGCATTGTTCCCTCTCGGAACCACGAACCTTCTAGCGAGTTGCTCCAGTTTGTGAGGGGTGTGTGTCCAAACTTTTGTCAAACATGCCAATTTCTTTACCACATCATCTTGGTGGCATGACATTACATCAACCAAGGTTTCATGTGTTTCTGATTTTTTTTTTGGAATTAAAATGCCATGCCACTCCATGCATACATATTCATGCATATGTGTCCATGTCGTGATACAAATATGTTTGAAAATTCCTTC
>JAAAWM010008747.1:0-16451 GCA_036873465.1 Thinopyrum obtusiflorum
TTGAAAAATTTGAAAAGAGGAGGAGTGGATCAAGATGGTTCTGGGTTGTGGGTTCAAAGGACAATCCAGGAGAATTGGTTTGAGGTCAAAACTCAAATGCAATAGGGCACTTGCTTTGAAAATCTCTCAGGCTCCAAATAATTTTCAGAATTGAATTGAGGGAAAAATAATTGGAATAAAAATCCAAAACCAGTTTGGATTAGTTGGGACAGAGAATTTAGGTTGATCACAAGTTGTAGGGGAGGTTTTGGAGGGGTTTTACCACATGGGCAAGAATGCCAAGTCATGGTGGTTCCAAGATATGAAAATCCCAAATTTCATGGAGTTTCTTTTTAAAAGAAAAAGATTAAACTCCCAAAAATAATTTTGAGAGAGAACCAACAGAGAAGAAGTTTCAAAAGGTCAAACACCAAAGTTTGAAGCCAGAATAAAAACCTTGCCAAAGAAAAGAAAGTTTCTTAAGAGGAAGGTTTTCTGGAAAATTTTAAATGGCCTCTTTTCAAAAACCACAAAGTTTTTGCTGAAAACCAAAGTAAAAATTTTGGAGTGTCACAACACCTACCCCCTTAGGAAAAATCTCGTCCCCGAGATTTCAGCTGATCCTTAAATAAGTGTGGATGCTCTGTCCGAAGAAAATCCTCGCTTTCCCAGGTTGCTTCACTGTCGGTGTGATTGCTCCACTGGACTTTGAAAAACTTGATGGTTTTCTGTCGGGTCCTCCTTTCAGACTCCTCTAATATTCTTATGGGACGTTCTCGATAAGTGAGGTCTGGCTGTATGTCAATGTTCTCATGAGATACTTGTTTCTCTGGGTTGCTTACGCACTTCCTTAATTGAGAGACGTGGAACACGTCGTGAATGTCGGACAAGTCTTCGGGTAAGTCTAGCTGGTAGGCTACAGTGCCTCTTCGTGCCACTATGCAAAATGGTCCAATGAATCTTGGTGCTAATTTTCCTTTAATCTTAAACCGTTGCAATCCTCTCATCGGGGATACTCTCAAGTATACGAATTCACCGGGTTCGAAGCTGACCCTACGATGTTTCTGATCATAATAACTTTTCTGTCGACTTTGAGCGGTCTTAAGTCGGTCCCTGATTAGCTTGACTTTTTCCTCGGCTTCTCTGAGCATATCTGGTCCGAAGATGCGGCTGTCTCCGGTCTCTGACCAATTTAACGGGGTACGACATCTCCTTCCGTATAGGGCTTCGAAAGGAGCCATTTGCAGGCTGGCCTGGTAACTGTTGTTGTATGCGAACTCGGCATATGGCAGGCTGTCCTCCCAACTGGTTCCATAGGTGAGGACACATGCTCTCAGCATGTCTTCTAAAACTTGGTTTACGCGTTCTGTTTGTCCATCAGTCTGAGGATGGTATGCGGTACTGAAGGCTAGTTGGGTTCCCAGAGCCTGTTGTAATTGCTCCCAAAATCTTGAGACGAACTGAGTGCCTCTGTCGGAAATTATAGTCTTCGGGACACCGTGCAGACAGACTATGCGGGAAAGATAAATCCTGGCAAGCCTCTGAGTGGTGTAGGTTGTCTTTACTGGAATAAAGTGTGCTACTTTGGTCAACCTGTCAGTGATGACCCATATGGCATCATTCCCGTGTCGTGACCGAGGTAATCCGACAATAAAATCCATCCCTATTTCATCCCATTTCCACTCAGGTATTTTGTTAGGTTGCAGTAGTCCGGCTGGTCTCTGATGTTCAGCTTTTATGCGTTGACATGAGTCGCAACATGCAATGAAAGCGGCTATGTCCCTCTTCATACCGTGCCACCAAAATCTTTCCTGAATATCCTTATACATTTTGGTTCCTCCAGGGTGGATCGAATATGGAGTGGTGTGTGCTTCAGTTAAAACTTGCTGTTTAAGGTCTTCTATGTTTGGCACGCATAGCCTTTCTCCGTACCATAATATTCCTTCATTGTCTATGACGAATTCCGAGGCCTTGCCCATACTCAACTTCCTTTTAATTCCTTCAATGCTGGGGTGACCGGACTGAGCCTCTTTAATTTTCTCCACAAGGTGTGGTTGTATTTCCAAGTTTGATATGGTGCCTTCTGCTACCATTATCAAGTTGAGCTTGACAAATTCTTGATGGAATTCGGGCCTCAAGCTGTGCAGATAGTTCCCGTCGGAGCTGGGGTTCCGACTCAGGGCATCGGCCACTATGTTTGCTTTCCCTGGATGGTAATGGATACCAACATCATAATCCTTTACCAATTCTAACCAGCGGCGTTGCCGTAAATTTAGTTCTGGCTGCGTAAAAATGTATTTGAGGCTTTTGTGATCCGTATATATCTCACATCGATTCCCAAGTAGAAAATGCCTCCATTCCTTGAGTGCATGAATAACTGCTGCCATTTCTAAATCATGAGTGGGATAATTTTCCTCGTGTTTGCGAAGTTGCCTTGAAGCGTAGGCGACAACCTTGCCTTCTTGCATCAACACGCATCCGAGACCCTTTCTGGATGCGTCACAAAATACTTCAAAATTCTTGTGTATATCGGGTACAATTAATACTGGTGCTGTTGTTAATTTCCGCTTTAGCTCTTGGAAACTTTTCTCGCAGGCTTCTGTCCATTCAAACTTCTTATCTTTCTTGAGTAACTGTGTCATAGGCTTGGATATGGTGGAAAATCCTTCAATAAATCTGCGGTAATACCCTGCCATTCCCAAGAAACTTCGTATGTCTGTTACGCTGGCTGGTGACTTCCAGTCAAGTACGGCCTTGACTTTCTCTGGGTCCACTGCTATACCGTCTTGAGTCAGCACGTGGCCTAGAAAACCTACTTGTCTTAGCCAAAATTCGCACTTGCTGAACTTGGCATACAATTGGTGTTTCCTTAGCTCTCCTAGTACAATCCTGAGATGTTCTGCGTGCTCTTCTGGTGTTTTGGAGTATACCAGAATATCGTCGATGAATACTACGACGAATTTGTCCATAAACTTCATAAATACTTTGTTCATGAGGTGAACAAAATATGCCGGGGCGTTAGTTAATCCAAATGGCATCACTGTGAACTCGTACAGTCCATATCTGGAGGTGAAGGCTGTTTTGGGGATATCTTCCGTTCGTACCTTCAATTGATGGTATCCTGACCTTAAGTCAATCTTTGAGAATACCTTGGCCTGAGCAAGTTGATCAAACAAATCATTTATCCTTGGCATCGGGTATTTGTTTTTGACTGTGACCATGTTAAGTGCTCGATAGTCGATACACAATCTCAGCGTTCCATCCTTCTTCTTGGCAAATAAAATTGGTGATCCCCAAGGTGAGGAGCTGGCCCGAATGTACCCTTTATCCAGTAATTCCTTTATCTGCTTCTTCAATTCGATCAACTCGGATGGTGCCATTCTGTATGGTTTCTTGTATATGGGGGTGGTTCCTGGTGCTAGCTCAATGCGGAATTCTATTTCTCGATCTGGTGGCATGCCTGGCAGCTCTTCAGGGAATACATCTGGAAATTCACACACTACTGGAACCTTGTTTAGCTCAGAAACGTCCACCTTATTTAATCTCGGTTGCCGGGGTCTTTTTCCTTCCTTGGCTGATACTCTTATTGTCTTCCCTTGGTGGTGTGTGAGAATCACGGTCCTGTTGAAACAGTCGATAAAACCTTTATTGGTGGTTAGCCAATCCATCCCTAGGATGACATCCAGTCCTTTATTTTCCAATACAATAAGATTTGCGTAAAACTCCAATCCTTCAAACTCAATGACCACATTCTGACAGTAATTCTGAGAAACTTGCTGAATCCCGGGGGACTTGATTATTATGGATTTCTCCAAAGGAAGCATCGAAAAATTATTTTGCAAAGCAAAACTTTTCGAGATGAAAGAGTGAGAAGCTCCAGAATCAAACGGGGGGGGGGGGGGGGGGGGGGGGGGGGGGGGGGGGGGGGGGGGGGGGGGGGGGGGGGGGGGGGGGGGGGGGGGGGGGGGGGGGGGGGGGGGGGGGGGGGGGGGGGGGGGGGGGGGGGGGGGGGGGGGGGGGGGGGGGGGGGGGGGGGGGGGGGGGGGGGGGGGGGGGGGGGGGGGGGGGGGGGGGGGGGGGGGGGGGGGGGGGGGGGGGGGGGGGGGGGGGGGGGGGGGGGGGGGGGGGGGGGGGGGGGGGGGGGGGGGGGGGGGGGGGGGGGGGGGGGGGGGGGGGGGGGGGGGGGGGGGGGGGGGGGGGGGGGGGGGGGGGGGGGGGGGGGGGGGGGGGGGGGGGGGGGGGGGGGGGGGGGGGGGGGGGGGGGGGGGGGGGGGGGGGGGGGGGGGGGGGGGGGGGGGGGGGGGGGGGGGGGGGGGGGGGGGGGGGGGGGGGGGGGGGGGGGGGGGGGGGGGGGGGGGGGGGGGGGGGGGGGGGGGGGGGGGGGGGGGGGGGGGGGGGGGGGGGGGGGGGGGGGGGGGGGGGGGGGGGGGGGGGGGGGGGGGGGGGGGGGGGGGGGGGGGGGGGGGGGGGGGGGGGGGGGGGGGGGGGGGGGGGGGGGGGGGGGGGGGGGGGGGGGGGGGGGGGGGGGGGGGGGGGGGGGGGGGGGGGGGGGGGGGGGGGGGGGGGGGGGGGGGGGGGGGGGGGGGGGGGGGGGGGGGGGGGGGGGGGGGGGGGGGGGGGGGGGGGGGGGGGGGGGGGGGGGGGGGGGGGGGGGGGGGGGGGGGGGGGGGGGGGGGGGGGGGGGGGGGGGGGGGGGGGGGGGGGGGGGGGGGGGGGGGGGGGGGGGGGGGGGGGGGGGGGGGGGGGGGGGGGGGGGGGGGGGGGGGGGGGGGGGGGGGGGGGGGGGGGGGGGGGGGGGGGGGGGGGGGGGGGGGGGGGGGGGGGGGGGGGGGGGGGGGGGGGGGGGGGGGGGGGGGGGGGGGGGGGGGGGGGGGGGGGGGGGGGGGGGGGGGGGGGGGGGGGGGGGGGGGGGGGGGGGGGGGGGGGGGGGGGGGGGGGGGGGGGGGGGGGGGGGGGGGGGGGGGGGGGGGGGGGGGGGGGGGGGGGGGGGGGGGGGGGGGGGGGGGGGGGGGGGGGGGGGGGGGGGGGGGGGGGGGGGGGGGGGGGGGGGGGGGGGGGGGGGGGGGGGGGGGGGGGGGGGGGGGGGGGGGGGGGGGGGGGGGGGGGGGGGGGGGGGGGGGGGGGGGGGGGGGGGGGGGGGGGGGGGGGGGGGGGGGGGGGGGGGGGGGGGGGGGGGGGGGGGGGGGGGGGGGGGGGGGGGGGGGGGGGGGGGGGGGGGGGGGGGGGGGGGGGGGGGGGGGGGGGGGGGGGGGGGGGGGGGGGGGGGGGGGGGGGGGGCAAGCATGTTTGAACTCTTGATATGATGAGTGGTTGTTGCATGTTTGCATTTTAGTATAGTCATGGCATGTTTATGAACATTTCTTTGAATGTTATATTTCATGCACATAAGTGGAAAGTAAGTTTCGGAAAGCATTATGTTGTTGGATACATATTTGCATGGCCATGTGATGGCATGAGGATGGGTAAGATGGCAGTGTTGTGACATGCCAGTCTGGGGGGGGGGGGGGGGGGGGGGGGGGGGGGGGGGGGGGGGGGGGGGGGGGGGGGGGGGGGGGGGGGGGGGGGGGGGGATGTTTTCCGAAAGGAATATGGCTTAGTAAGTTGCAAATCGTTTTCCTGGTACACACCAAATAGAGAGGCCGGGATGAGGGTTCCATGGCCCTGGATTAAAGCCCGTCATCCGGTCAGGGGGCATGGGTGTTTCCGGTTGGGACCGAGAGGGGGGCACCCCTTAGAGCGCGCGTATAGAAATTTGATCCCATGCTATTCGAGGTTGTGGCCTCCCCGTCTCAAAGTTTTTCTTGGACGTTGTCCAGGGTGATTCCTGGCATCGTGAGGTGAAATGGGTGTGTACTAGTTAAATGTGTTTCTACTGAAATACCGTAAACGGAACTAGTCCTTCGTGACTACGGAAATCCGTTGGCTGTGGTCAGTTCATCCAAACTCTGCAGAGTCTCAAATCTTTCAATTATCTTGTACTTTGTTCAAGTACTATATTCATCTTATCTTGTCAGGTATCAACCTCAGTGACAAAACTCCGGTGGGATTTATGTGTGATAAATCCGGTTAAAAGATTATTCTTGTGGATGGACTAATCTTGTTATTTACATTTATTACAAGCCCTGTCTGCGATGTCGCTCAGACGTCCGACGGGGGGGGGGGGGGGGGGGGGGGGGGGGGGGGGGGGGGGGGGGGGGGGGGGGGGGGGGGGGGGGGGGGGGGGGGGGGGGGGGGGGGGGGGGGGGGGGGGGGGGGGGGGGGGGGGGGGGGGGGGGGGGGGGGGGGGGGGGGGGGGGGGGGGGGGGGGGGGGGGGGGGGGGGGGGGGGGGGGGGGGGGGGGGGGGGGGGGGGGGGGGGGGGGGGGGGGGGGGGGGGGGGGGGGGGGGGGGGGGGGGGGGGGGGGGGGGGGGGGGGGGGGGGGGGGGGGGGGGGGGGGGGGGGGGGGGGGGGGGGGGGGGGGGGGGGGGGGGGGGGGGGGGGGGGGGGGGGGGGGGGGGGGGGGGGGGGGGGGGGGGGGGGGGGGGGGGGGGGGGGGGGGGGGGGGGGGGGGGGGGGGGGGGGGGGGGGGGGGGGGGGGGGGGGGGGGGGGGGGGGGGGGGGGGGGGGGGGGGGGGGGGGGGGGGGGGGGGGGGGGGGGGGGGGGGGGGGGGGGGGGGGGGGGGGGGGGGGGGGGGGGGGGGGGGGGGGGGGGGGGGGGGGGGGGGGGGGGGGGGGGGGGGGGGGGGGGGGGGGGGGGGGGGGGGGGGGGGGGGGGGGGGGGGGGGGGGGGGGGGGGGGGGGGGGGGGGGGGGGGGGGGGGGGGGGGGGGGGGGGGGGGGGGGGGGGGGGGGGGGGGGGGGGGGGGGGGGGGGGGGGGGGGGGGGGGGGGGGGGGGGGGGGGGGGGGGGGGGGGGGGGGGGGGGGGGGGGGGGGGGGGGGGGGGGGGGGGGGGGGGGGGGGGGGGGGGGGGGGGGGGGGGGGGGGGGGGGGGGGGGGGGGGGGGGGGGGGGGGGGGGGGGGGGGGGGGGGGGGGGGGGGGGGGGGGGGGAAATCCCAGAAGGATCCAACTGGACGCAACCGATTCCCACCGGCCGGCTCCTCATGAGTCGGACGAAGCTTCCTTCAGGGCACCCAGAAGAGGAAACTATTGAGGCTCCCCATCTCCTCAATCGTGGCCCCTCACCAGCTTCAAGGACTACTGTCAGAGTAATGGGCCACGGGTAGCCTAACCCGAGCCCCCGAGCCTTTCAAGACATCGGGGCGGCTACGCCCCTCAAGACGGCAAGATGAAGCGCCGCCTTCTGGTGGTCGACTGGCTGAATGGCCGACTGCCGGAAGATGGCCATGCTCATGATGGCGGCTTCAAGACGGGCCGACTCCTAGCAGGCGGCCCCCAGAGAGGCCGGCTCCTAGCAGTCGGCCCATGGTGCCCTCAAAGTATGCGCCCCCATTAAGAAGACAAGACGGTGTACGGCTACAGTGCATGCCTTCCCCCCGTATCCAGGGATGGGCGTGGCCACAGTGCCCCGTACAGGCGGAGATCTCCGCACGACGTGGCACTATTGCCTCTTCCCCCATACGTCACACTTGACAGGAGGAGTCCTGTTCCCACGAAGGCCTGTCAGGTACGGCTTGCAGACGGCGGGCCCTACCTGGCAGCCAGAGCCCTGAAGACGGAGGAGGCTGGGGCAGCCGGACCTCGGAGGAGCCGGCTCCTAGCAGGCGGCCAATCCCTCCCTCGGGCCCCATGCGCCATCAACCAGATGAGACACAGAGTGGCAACAGTGATCGCCAACCAGGTGGCGGGACTGTAGCCACGCTTTCCCAACCAAGCCTGCGTCATTAGCATTACGGCCACAGTGATCAGCGGCCGGCAAGACCCGCAAGCGGCGGGAGCGGCTTGTCGGCTCTGTACCAGACTAGGTGGCGGGCCCCAACTGTCGGCAAAGAGGCCGGCGACCAGAGAGAATGACGACCGGGCCCCACGCCCGGCCAGACTACCATTGTACTCCTGGGGGCTAGGCCTATATAAACCCACCAGGGCACCCATGCAAAGGGTTCGGCCCTGTTAGGACTAGACTCATACCTAGAGGAGGAGAGAGTGTGCCTGCCTTCTTCCACCTCTAGCAAACAACTCGAGGAGCACCATTGTACCACTTACACACTAGTGATCATGCGGAGACCCCGCAGAGCAGGACTAGGGGTGTTATCTCCTACGAGAGCCCCGAACCTGGGTAAAGAGGAAGAAAGAGTGGGGCGGAGGGGCGCGCTTGCGTTCCCGCTTCCTCTCCTCCCCCTACTTATAGCCTACGGGCGACGAAGCCAAGGGGGTGGGCATGGGAACGAGGGATTAACTGTGCCCACGACCCCATGCCCCCACCTTTACCGCGCGAATATCACGCGCATTAACTCCCCGGAGAAGCCCAACCGCCTACCTCGGCCGCCGCGGATCCACTCGCTGCCCGACGCCCGATGGTGGCGGGCCCGGCCTGCGGTCGTGTCCTGTCATGCGCGTGGGCTGGCAGGCCGACCCGGCCAGCCAGCACCACGTGGCATGCCCGCAACAGACGGCAGGCAGAGAAGCTTATCAAGCACGCCGCCTGATTCCCACCAACACATTCAAAATCCCAGAAGGATCCAACTGGACGCAACCGATTCCCACCGGCCGGCTCCTCATGAGTCGAGTGAGAGCCCGCCATGCGACAGCACTGTAGCCATGCTTACCTCGACAAAGCCCTCGTCATCAAGGGCGAGGCAACTGTAACCAGCCCCCAACAAGACCCCCAAGCGGTGGGGCCTGCCTATCGACCAAGAGGCCGGTAGCCGGCGGGACCCACCAGTTGGCGGGCCCCAGCGGCTGATGGAGAAGGCGGCGACCGTAGACACTGACGGCTAGGGCCCACGCCCAGCCGGATTACCATTGTACCCCTGGGGGGTAGGCCTATATAAACCCCCCAGGGCACCCATGCAAAGGGTTGATCTGTGAGAGTTTTAGACACTACATTGAGGGGAGAAGAGAGCTAGCCTTGCCCTTCTTCCTCCTCTCGCCGAACAGCTCAAGGAGCCTCTTGTAGCCACTTGTTGATCTAGTGATCATGCGAAGACCCCGCAGAGCAGGACTAGGGATGTTATCTCCAAGGAGAGCCCCGAACCTGGGTAAGATCCGCCGGCGTGCATGTCTTCGCCTCATCCCGTTTCTAGGCACCGGCGATGTCCTACTGGCTCCCACAATGATAAGCCACCCATTGGCATATGTCGCACCTACCACCTGACATCTTTCTCAGGAAATTTCCAAAGTTTCTACCTCGAGAGAAGCTTTGTGATGTAAGTAATAGCTAGGCTTACCCAAATGATCTGTAATTTTACCAGCGCATGACCATACCTATGTAACTTAGTTACACCAAATTTGAGCTCATTTCATTCATCCAATTTCTCTCGCTAGTTTTCCCAAGTTTCTGTCTAGAGAAGAGTAGTGTGAAGGAAGTACCACTTTGGCATGTCCAAATGGTATCAATTTTCTACAGTGGTTTCCTATGCCCAAATAACCATCCTCCAGCAAATTTCAGCTCAATCCATTCATTATTTTGAGCCCAGCTTCAACATTCATATTTTTTATCCAGTGTGCTACTTTGCAAAGCAAGTACCACCTAGGATCCTCCTTTTGAGCTGAAACTTTGTGAGGACAGTCTTCTTAGTAGATGATCATCCTCAGCCAAAATTCACGCCCATTGGCAATGTGCATTTCCCGTGCTGCTAATCAAACACTTGGCTGCTAATTCATCTTTGAGCATAGGTGTGGCACCCCGGCTCAGAGCGACCGGTTTACCTTGCATTTTCAAGCACCCAAGGCATGGGGCCGCCTTCCCCCGGCCGGCTGTCTCACAGGCCGACTACCGGAAGGCGGCCCGGCCATAAACTCCCATGGAGAAGGCCACGATAGGGCCGACTCCAAGAAGCCGGCCACGGAAAGACCGATTCCAAGAAGCCGGCCCCTGGCAAGCGGCCAAGATCGTACCCTCAAAGTTTGCACCCCCATAACGGAGATGAGACAGGGCGTGGCAACAATGAAGCCTGCCACCCCCGAATCCCGGAGCGCGCATGGCGACAGTACGCCGTACGGGGTAGCCATCACCTGTCCGACGTGGCACTGTTGCCATGTTGACCATGACGCCCTCCACGACAGGCTGATAGTACGGCCCGCAGGCGGCAGGCCCCTTCGGTTAGAGAGACGCCCGAAGGCAGCCATGCCTCCGGGGGGGGGGGGGGGGGGGGGGGGGGGGGGGGGGGGGGGGGGGGGGGGGGGGGGGGGGGGGGGGGGGGGGG
The DNA here is from genome assembly GCA_036873465.1 of Thinopyrum obtusiflorum. Classification (NCBI taxonomy): domain Eukaryota; kingdom Viridiplantae; phylum Streptophyta; class Magnoliopsida; order Poales; family Poaceae; genus Thinopyrum; species Thinopyrum obtusiflorum. The sequence continues at coordinate 10,282 of JAAAWM010008747.1, forward strand.
GGGGGGGGGGGGGGGGGGGGGGGGGGGGGGGGGGGGGGGGGGGGGGGGGGGGGGGGGGGGGGGGGGGGGGGGGGGGGGGGGGGGGGGGGGGGGGGGGGGGGGGGGGGGGGGGGGGGGGGGGGGGGGGGGGGGGGGGGGGGGGGGGGGGGGGGGGGGGGGGGGGGGGGGGGGGGGGGGGGGGGGGGGGGGGGGGGGGGGGGGGGGGGGGGGGGGGGGGGGGGGGGGGGGGGGGGGGGGGGGGGGGGGGGGGGGGGGGGGGGGGGGGGGGGGGGGGGGGGGGGGGGGGGGGGGGGGGGGGGGGGGGGGGGGGGGGGGGGGGGGGGGGGGGGGGGGGGGGGGGGGGGGGGGGGGGGGGGGGGGGGGGGGGGGGGGGGGGGGGGGGGGGGGGGGGGGGGGGGGGGGGGGGGGGGGGGGGGGGGGGGGGGGGGGGGGGGGGGGGGGGGGGGGGGGGGGGGGGGGGGGGGGGGGGGGGGGGGGGGGGGGGGGGGGGGGGGGGGGGGGGGGGGGGGGGGGGGGGGGGGGGGGGGGGGGGGGGGGGGGGGGGGGGGGGGGGGGGGGGGGGGGGGGGGGGGGGGGGGGGGGGGGGGGGGGGGGGGGGGGGGGGGGGGGGGGGGGGGGGGGGGGGGGGGGGGGGGGGGGGGGGGGGGGGGGGGGGGGGGGGGGGGGGGGGGGGGGGGGGGGGGGGGGGGGGGGGGGGGGGGGGGGGGGGGGGGGGGGGGGGGGGGGGGGGGGGGGGGGGGGGGGGGGGGGGGGGGGGGGGGGGGGGGGGGGGGGGGGGGGGGGGGGGGGGGGGGGGGGGGGGGGGGGGGGGGGGGGGGGGGGGGGGGGGGGGGGGGGGGGGGGGGGGGGGGGGGGGGGGGGGGGGGGGGGGGGGGGGGGGGGGGGGGGGGGGGGGGGGGGGGGGGGGGGGGGGGGGGGGGGGGGGGGGGGGGGGGGGGGGGGGGGGGGGGGGGGGGGGGGGGGGGGGGGGGGGGGGGGGGGGGGGGGGGGGGGGGGGGGGGGGGGGGGGGGGGGGGGGGGGGGGGGGGGGGGGGGGGGGGGGGGGGGGGGGGGGGGGGGGGGGGGGGGGGGGGGGGGGGGGGGGGGGGGGGGGGGGGGGGGGGGGGGGGGGGGGGGGGGGGGGGGGGGGGGGGGGGGGGGGGGGGGGGGGGGGGGGGGGGGGGGGGGGGGGGGGGGGGGGGGGGGGGGGGGGGGGGGGGGGGGGGGGGGGGGGGGGGGGGGGGGGGGGGGGGGGGGGGGGGGGGGGGGGGGGGGGGGGGGGGGGGGGGGGGGGGGGGGGGGGGGGGGGGGGGGGGGGGGGGGGGGGGGGGGGGGGGGGGGGGGGGGGGGGGGGGGGGGGGGGGGGGGGGGGGGGGGGGGGGGGGGGGGGGGGGGGGGGGGGGGGGGGGGGGGGGGGGGGGGGGGGGGGGGGGGGGGGGGGGGGGGGGGGGGGGGGGGGGGGGGGGGGGGGGGGGGGGGGGGGGGGGGGGGGGGGGGGGGGGGGGGGGGGGGGGGGGGGGGGGGGGGGGGGGGGGGGGGGGGGGGGGGGGGGGGGGGGGGGGGGGGGGGGGGGGGGGGGGGGGGGGGGGGGGGGGGGGGGGGGGGGGGGGGGGGGGGGGGGGGGGGGGGGGGGGGGGGGGGGGGGGGGGGGGGGGGGGGGGGGGGGGGGGGGGGGGGGGGGGGGGGGGGGGGGGGGGGGGGGGGGGGGGGGGGGGGGGGGGGGGGGGGGGGGGGGGGGGGGGGGGGGGGGGGGGGGGGGGGGGGGGGGGGGGGGGGGGGGGGGGGGGGGGGGGGGGGGGGGGGGGGGGGGGGGGGGGGGGGGGGGGGGGGGGGGGGGGGGGGGGGGGGGGGGGGGGGGGGGGGGGGGGGGGGGGGGGGGGGGGGGGGGGGGGGGGGGGGGGGGGGGGGGGGGGGGGGGGGGGGGGGGGGGGGGGGGGGGGGGGGGGGGGGGGGGGGGGGGGGGGGGGGGGGGGGGGGGGGGGGGGGGGGGGGGGGGGGGGGGGGGGGGGGGGGGGGGGGGGGGGGGGGGGGGGGGGGGGGGGGGGGGGGGGGGGGGGGGGGGGGGGGGGGGGGGGGGGGGGGGGGGGGGGGGGGGGGGGGGGGGGGGGGGGGGGGGGGGGGGGGGGGGGGGGGGGGGGGGGGGGGGGGGGGGGGGGGGGGGGGGGGGGGGGGGGGGGGGGGGGGGGGGGGGGGGGGGGGGGGGGGGGGGGGGGGGGGGGGGGGGGGGGGGGGGGGGGGGGGGGGGGGGGGGGGGGGGGGGGGGGGGGGGGGGGGGGGGGGGGGGGGGGGGGGGGGGGGGGGGGGGGGGGGGGGGGGGGGGGGGGGGGGGGGGGGGGGGGGGGGGGGGGGGGGGGGGGGGGGGGGGGGGGGGGGGGGGGGGGGGGGGGGGGGGGGGGGGGGGGGGGGGGGGGGGGGGGGGGGGGGGGGGGGGGGGGGGGGGGGGGGGGGGGGGGGGGGGGGGGGGGGGGGGGGGGGGGGGGGGGGGGGGGGGGGGGGGGGGGGGGGGGGGGGGGGGGGGGGGGGGGGGGGGGGGGGGGGGGGGGGGGGGGGGGGGGGGGGGGGGGGGGGGGGGGGGGGGGGGGGGGGGGGGGGGGGGGGGGGGGGGGGGGGGGGGGGGGGGGGGGGGGGGGGGGGGGGGGGGGGGGGGGGGGGGGGGGGGGGGGGGGGGGGGGGGGGGGGGGGGGGGGGGGGGGGGGGGGGGGGGGGGGGGGGGGGGGGGGGGGGGGGGGGGGGGGGGGGGGGGGGGGGGGGGGGGGGGGGGGGGGGGGGGGGGGGGGGGGGGGGGGGGGGGGGGGGGGGGGGGGGGGGGGGGGGGGGGGGGGGGGGGGGGGGGGGGGGGGGGGGGGGGGGGGGGGGGGGGGGGGGGGGGGGGGGGGGGGGGGGGGGGGGGGGGGGGGGGGGGGGGGGGGGGGGGGGGGGGGGGGGGGGGGGGGGGGGGGGGGGGGGGGGGGGGGGGGGGGGGGGGGGGGGGGGGGGGGGGGGGGGGGGGGGGGGGGGGGGGGGGGGGGGGGGGGGGGGGGGGGGGGGGGGGGGGGGGGGGGGGGGGGGGGGGGGGGGGGGGGGGGGGGGGGGGGGGGGGGGGGGGGGGGGGGGGGGGGGGGGGGGGGGGGGGGGGGGGGGGGGGGGGGGGGGGGGGGGGGGGGGGGGGGGGGGGGGGGGGGGGGGGGGGGGGGGGGGGGGGGGGGGGGGGGGGGGGGGGGGGGGGGGGGGGGGGGGGGGGGGGGGGGGGGGGGGGGGGGGGGGGGGGGGGGGGGGGGGGGGGGGGGGGGGGGGGGGGGGGGGGGGGGGGGGGGGGGGGGGGGGGGGGGGGGGGGGGGGGGGGGGGGGGGGGGGGGGGGGGGGGGGGGGGGGGGGGGGGGGGGGGGGGGGGGGGGGGGGGGGGGGGGGGGGGGGGGGGGGGGGGGGGGGGGGGGGGGGGGGGGGGGGGGGGGGGGGGGGGGGGGGGGGGGGGGGGGGGGGGGGGGGGGGGGGGGGGGGGGGGGGGGGGGGGGGGGGGGGGGGGGGGGGGGGGGGGGGGGGGGGGGGGGGGGGGGGGGGGGGGGGGGGGGGGGGGGGGGGGGGGGGGGGGGGGGGGGGGGGGGGGGGGGGGGGGGGGGGGGGGGGGGGGGGGGGGGGGGGGGGGGGGGGGGGGGGGGGGGGGGGGGGGGGGGGGGGGGGGGGGGGGGGGGGGGGGGGGGGGGGGGGGGGGGGGGGGGGGGGGGGGGGGGGGGGGGGGGGGGGGGGGGGGGGGGGGGGGGGGGGGGGGGGGGGGGGGGGGGGGGGGGGGGGGGGGGGGGGGGGGGGGGGGGGGGGGGGGGGGGGGGGGGGGGGGGGGGGGGGGGGGGGGGGGGGGGGGGGGGGGGGGGGGGGGGGGGGGGGGGGGGGGGGGGGGGGGGGGGGGGGGGGGGGGGGGGGGGGGGGGGGGGGGGGGGGGGGGGGGGGGGGGGGGGGGGGGGGGGGGGGGGGGGGGGGGGGGGGGGGGGGGGGGGGGGGGGGGGGGGGGGGGGGGGGGGGGGGGGGGGGGGGGGGGGGGGGGGGGGGGGGGGGGGGGGGGGGGGGGGGGGGGGGGGGGGGGGGGGGGGGGGGGGGGGGGGGGGGGGGGGGGGGGGGGGGGGGGGGGGGGGGGGGGGGGGGGGGGGGGGGGGGGGGGGGGGGGGGGGGGGGGGGGGGGGGGGGGGGGGGGGGGGGGGGGGGGGGGGGGGGGGGGGGGGGGGGGGGGGGGGGGGGGGGGGGGGGGGGGGGGGGGGGGGGGGGGGGGGGGGGGGGGGGGGGGGGGGGGGGGGGGGGGGGGGGGGGGGGGGGGGGGGGGGGGGGGGGGGGGGGGGGGGGGGGGGGGGGGGGGGGGGGGGGGGGGGGGGGGGGGGGGGGGGGGGGGGGGGGGGGGGGGGGGGGGGGGGGGGGGGGGGGGGGGGGGGGGGGGGGGGGGGGGGGGGGGGGGGGGGGGGGGGGGGGGGGGGGGGGGGGGGGGGGGGGGGGGGGGGGGGGGGGGGGGGGGGGGGGGGGGGGGGGGGGGGGGGGGGGGGGGGGGGGGGGGGGGGGGGGGGGGGGGGGGGGGGGGGGGGGGGGGGGGGGGGGGGGGGGGGGGGGGGGGGGGGGGGGGGGGGGGGGGGGGGGGGGGGGGGGGGGGGGGGGGGGGGGGGGGGGGGGGGGGGGGGGGGGGGGGGGGGGGGGGGGGGGGGGGGGGGGGGGGGGGGGGGGGGGGGGGGGGGGGGGGGGGGGGGGGGGGGGGGGGGGGGGGGGGGGGGGGGGGGGGGGGGGGGGGGGGGGGGGGGGGGGGGGGGGGGGGGGGGGGGGGGGGGGGGGGGGGGGGGGGGGGGGGGGGGGGGGGGGGGGGGGGGGGGGGGGGGGGGGGGGGGGGGGGGGGGGGGGGGGGGGGGGGGGGGGGGGGGGGGGGGGGGGGGGGGGGGGGGGGGGGGGGGGGGGGGGGGGGGGGGGGGGGGGGGGGGGGGGGGGGGGGGGGGGGGGGGGGGGGGGGGGGGGGGGGGGGGGGGGGGGGGGGGGGGGGGGGGGGGGGGGGGGGGGGGGGGGGGGGGGGGGGGGGGGGGGGGGGGGGGGGGGGGGGGGGGGGGGGGGGGGGGGGGGGGGGGGGGGGGGGGGGGGGGGGGGGGGGGGGGGGGGGGGGGGGGGGGGGGGGGGGGGGGGGGGGGGGGGGGGGGGGGGGGGGGGGGGGGGGGGGGGGGGGGGGGGGGGGGGGGGGGGGGGGGGGGGGGGGGGGGGGGGGGGGGGGGGGGGGGGGGGGGGGGGGGGGGGGGGGGGGGGGGGGGGGGGGGGGGGGGGGGGGGGGGGGGGGGGGGGGGGGGGGGGGGGGGGGGGGGGGGGGGGGGGGGGGGGGGGGGGGGGGGGGGGGGGGGGGGGGGGGGGGGGGGGGGGGGGGGGGGGGGGGGGGGGGGGGGGGGGGGGGGGGGGGGGGGGGATATGAACGTGATGAAAACTATCTTGACGATATTCCCATGTGTCCTCGGGAGCGCTTTACATCTTATAAGAGTTTGTCCAGGCTTGTCCTTTGCTAGAAAAAGGATTGGGCCACCTTGCTGCACCTTATTTACTTTCGTTACTTCTTGCTCGTTACAAATTATCTTATCACAAAACTATCTGTTACCACTTATTTCAGTACTTGCAGAGAATACCTTGCTGGAAACCGCTTATCATTTCCTTCTGCTCCTCATTGGGTTCGACACTCTTACTTATCGAAAGGACTACGATAGATCCCCTATACTTGTGGGTCATTAGCAACCGCTTTGTCTCGTCCACGTGGTGGTCGGTCTGGTTCGTCAATGTGATTATATCTTGATGGTACTGGCCTCGTCGTCGAATTGTGGCAGTAGTCGACGCTTCAGATAAATATTTGTTGGCCGCTCGAGGCTATATCCTTGGCAGCTAGGACCTGGGTCTATCTGTCGTTGAGCGTATCCTGTTCAGCTTGAAGCTGTTGCTGTTTCTTTTTTAAGCTCCTCGCAATTGTGATTAGCTGTCTCTTAAAGCACTCTTAATTGAGGGGTTCCTCTAGCACGATGAAGTCTTCGTTGCTGAGGCTAACATCCTCCTCGGAGAATGGTAGATAGTTACTATCCTTCGAATCATCATTCCAGACAGGCTCGTCGGGGTTAACTTGTACCTCCTCCCATTCATCCTGCTCGGACGCAGGCTCGGCTAGGTCTTCGGCATCATCCGGAGTGTTGTTGTCTCCGGTTCTGGTATTGGTTTCCTTTTCG
>JAAAWM010008748.1:0-16460 GCA_036873465.1 Thinopyrum obtusiflorum
CACGCGGGAGGCTGCGGGGTGGCCGGAAACGATGGCCACGGCAACCATGGCGGCAGCCGGAGCTCGGCTAGTTGCGGGCGCGGGGCTGTAGCTCGCTTCCGAGTCAACGGAGGGCATAGGAGGCATATACGGGGCAGCAGGAGCCCGACCACGTGCTCAGACGCGGTGTTGGGCCACCGTAACAACGACAGTGACAATCGCGGCGGCCGGAGCTCACGGGCACTTGCGGGCGACGGCTACGGAGCAAGATTGAGCAAGGGGGAGGTGGGTAAACGAAGGAGGGCTCACGGGGACCGCGTAGGGCAGGTCAGCGAGCTCGGGGAGGTGCCGGAGTGGTCGGGGTAGCGAGGGGGATCTCCGTGGCCGAAGGATGAAGAAGAGCTTGGGATGGTCGCTTGGGGGCGTTCGGCGTCGCGTGCGTCAACGGAGGGGTCGATGGCGATGAGACGAAGGCCGTGGACACGTTGGCGGGGCGAGGAGGTGGCTGTTGCAATGGCAACGATGAGCGGCGACGACGGGCGCGCCCGGTGGTGCTGCGAGGAGAGGGCAGAGGAGGGGTACGGGGTCCAGAGAGAGAGGGGAGAGGTGCAGAGGGTTCGAGGCGGTCCAGGGCGGCAGAGCGGGTTGAGGGGGAGCAGCTGCGTGGCTAGTAGGAGGTGGCCGCGGCTCGGCTGTGCGCGCGCCACGCACAGTGCCAGTAGGCGCGGGGAAGACGATGTGCTAGTAGGTGGGCTGGGCCGTCCAGCTGGGCCGGCTACAGGAGCGCCAGGTAAGTTACAGGTAAGCTCTCTTTTCCTTTTGTTTCAGTTTTTCTATTTCTTTTATTATGTTTTGAATTAGTAAAAATACTAATTCATTTTTAAAACTCCTGAGAAAAATTGTGGGCACTATTTGGATTATTCCAAAAGCTCACAACTGATTCCAGAATATTTGGAGCATTTAAGATATTTATAGAATTCAAATGCCCCAATTCAAATACAATATGATTTAATTCAAAAAATCCAGGAATGACCTAGAAATATGTTCATTATTTTTGGCAGAGGTTTTCACCTTTATCAAAAACCATGAACATTTTCAAAGGGCGTTTTGGGACATTGAAGATTATTTTAGGTTGAACCTAGTTGATTGATCTGGTGCTAGGGTTGGAACAATCCCCATCTCAACTTTCAAATAAATTTAGACATGATGCATGGATGCTTGTGCAACTATTTGCAATCAAATTCTAGGGCTATGACAACTCACCCCTACTAAACAGGAATCTCGTCCCGAGATTCCAGACGTGAGGTAAGAAGACAGAGGGGACACAAGGCCAACACAATCTTCTCGATCCAACTGCCCTTCCTGAAAATGTTGATTCATTGCATCATCTTGGTCCCGATGTCTTGCATTGAGAACGTCATCCAACACGACAATGAGAAGAAAGGGAAAACTTTAGAAGAATCGATCTTCTCGAAGATCGAGCAACTGACGATCAACTCATAGAATGAGACATAGGAACATCTCTCGAGTTGAGACACAAAACATACATCCAGAGGAATGGAGTGAAACAGATGACGAAGGTTCACTTGGTAGGCAACAATTCCACGCTTGAATAAGATGGTGCACTAGTTTCAGGGTAGCGAGTAGATATAATGCCCTTAAGTGGCAAAAGAATTACTTTTGATATAAGGATCATTGAAACTCATCATACCAGGGTAAGGCAGTTCATAAATGATCATTTGAAGGAGTTCGAAAGAATGGCATACTCAGTTTGGAAAGGAAACTAGAGTTATGGGGGGGGGGGGGGGGGGGGGGGGGGGGGGGGGGGGGGGGGGGGGGGGGGGGGGGGGGGGGGGGGGGGGGGGGGGGGGGGGGGGGGGGGGGGGGGGGGGGGGGGGGGGGGGGGGGGGGGGGGGGGGGGGGGGGGGGGGGGGGGGGGGGGGGGGGGGGGGGGGGGGGGGGGGGGGGGGGGGGGGGGGGGGGGGGGGGGGGGGGGGGGGGGGGGGGGGGGGGGGGGGGGGGGGGGGGGGGGGGGGGGGGGGGGGGGGGGGGGGGGGGGGGGGGGGGGGGGGGGGGGGGGGGGGGGGGGGGGGGGGGGGGGGGGGGGGGGGGGGGGGGGGGGGGGGGGGGGGGGGGGGGGGGGGGGGGGGGGGGGGGGGGGGGGGGGGGGGGGGGGGGGGGGGGGGGGGGGGGGGGGGGGGGGGGGGGGGGGGGGGGGGGGGGGGGGGGGGGGGGGGGGGGGGGGGGGGGGGGGGGGGGGGGGGGGGGGGGGGGGGGGGGGGGGGGGGGGGGGGGGGGGGGGGGGGGGGGGGGGGGGGGGGGGGGGGGGGGGGGGGGGGGGGGGGGGGGGGGGGGGGGGGGGGGGGGGGGGGGGGGGGGGGGGGGGGGGGGGGGGGGGGGGGGGGGGGGGGGGGGGGGGGGGGGGGGGGGGGGGGGGGGGGGGGGGGGGGGGGGGGGGGGGGGGGGGGGGGGGGGGGGGGGGGGGGGGGGGGGGGGGGGGGGGGGGGGGGGGGGGGGGGGGGGGGGGGGGGGGGGGGGGGGGGGGGGGGGGGGGGGGGGGGGGGGGGGGGGGGGGGGGGGGGGGGGGGGGGGGGGGGGGGGGGGGGGGGGGGGGGGGGGGGGGGGGGGGGGGGGGGGGGGGGGGGGGGGGGGGGGGGGGGGGGGGGGGGGGGGGGGGGGGGGGGGGGGGGGGGGGGGGGGGGGGGGGGGGGGGGGGGGGGGGGGGGGGGGGGGGGGGGGGGGGGGGGGGGGGGGGGGGGGGGGGGGGGGGGGGGGGGGGGGGGGGGGGGGGGGGGGGGGGGGGGGGGGGGGGGGGGGGGGGGGGGGGGGGGGGGGGGGGGGGGGGGGGGGGGGGGGGGGGGGGGGGGGGGGGGGGGGGGGGGGGGGGGGGGGGGGGGGGGGGGGGGGGGGGGGGGGGGGGGGGGGGGGGGGGGGGGGGGGGGGGGGGGGGGGGGGGGGGGGGGGGGGGGGGGGGGGGGGGGGGGGGGGGGGGGGGGGGGGGGGGGGGGGGGGGGGGGGGGGGGGGGGGGGGGGGGGGGGGGGGGGGGGGGGGGGGGGGGGGGGGGGGGGGGGGGGGGGGGGGGGGGGGGGGGGGGGGGGGGGGGGGGGGGGGGGGGGGGGGGGGGGGGGGGGGGGGGGGGGGGGGGGGGGGGGGGGGGGGGGGGGGGGGGGGGGGGGGGGGGGGGGGGGGGGGGGGGGGGGGGGGGGGGGGGGGGGGGGGGGGGGGGGGGGGGGGGGGGGGGGGGGGGGGGGGGGGGGGGGGGGGGGGGGGGGGGGGGGGGGGGGGGGGGGGGGGGGGGGGGGGGGGGGGGGGGGGGGGGGGGGGGGGGGGGGGGGGGGGGGGGGGGGGGGGGGGGGGGGGGGGGGGGGGGGGGGGGGGGGGGGGGGGGGGGGGGGGGGGGGGGGGGGGGGGGGGGGGGGGGGGGGGGGGGGGGGGGGGGGGGGGGGGGGGGGGGGGGGGGGGGGGGGGGGGGGGGGGGGGGGGGGGGGGGGGGGGGGGGGGGGGGGGGGGGGGGGGGGGGGGGGGGGGGGGGGGGGGGGGGGGGGGGGGGGGGGGGGGGGGGGGGGGGGGGGGGGGGGGGGGGGGGGGGGGGGGGGGGGGGGGGGGGGGGGGGGGGGGGGGGGGGGGGGGGGGGGGGGGGGGGGGGGGGGGGGGGGGGGGGGGGGGGGGGGGGGGGGGGGGGGGGGGGGGGGGGGGGGGGGGGGGGGGGGGGGGGGGGGGGGGGGGGGGGGGGGGGGGGGGGGGGGGGGGGGGGGGGGGGGGGGGGGGGGGGGGGGGGGGGGGGGGGGGGGGGGGGGGGGGGGGGGGGGGGGGGGGGGGGGGGGGGGGGGGGGGGGGGGGGGGGGGGGGGGGGGGGGGGGGGGGGGGGGGGGGGGGGGGGGGGGGGGGGGGGGGGGGGGGGGGGGGGGGGGGGGGGGGGGGGGGGGGGGGGGGGGGGGGGGGGGGGGGGGGGGGGGGGGGGGGGGGGGGGGGGGGGGGGGGGGGGGGGGGGGGGGGGGGGGGGGGGGGGGGGGGGGGGGGGGGGGGGGGGGGGGGGGGGGGGGGGGGGGGGGGGGGGGGGGGGGGGGGGGGGGGGGGGGGGGGGGGGGGGGGGGGGGGGGGGGGGGGGGGGGGGGGGGGGGGGGGGGGGGGGGGGGGGGGGGGGGGGGGGGGGGGGGGGGGGGGGGGGGGGGGGGGGGGGGGGGGGGGGGGGGGGGGGGGGGGGGGGGGGGGGGGGGGGGGGGGGGGGGGGGGGGGGGGGGGGGGGGGGGGGGGGGGGGGGGGGGGGGGGGGGGGGGGGGGGGGGGGGGGGGGGGGGGGGGGGGGGGGGGGGGGGGGGGGGGGGGGGGGGGGGGGGGGGGGGGGGGGGGGGGGGGGGGGGGGGGGGGGGGGGGGGGGGGGGGGGGGGGGGGGGGGGGGGGGGGGGGGGGGGGGCGGCATGTGTCCTTCTTCGTTCCTGTGTCTGTCCCTTCGGGGAAATGTCACGCAGTGTCTACCGGAGTCCTGTTAGCCCAGCTGCTACAGCCCGGATTCACTCGCTGATGACCGACACATTTGTTGCTGGGTCATGTATGCATGTCCCTATAAGTTAGTGCCACTTTGGGTTTACGACTAGTCATGTCAGCCCGGGTTCTCTGTCATATGGATGCTAGCGACACTATCATATACGTGAGCCAAAAGGCGCAAACGGTCTCGAGCCAGGTAAGGTGGCACCCGTGGGGATACCGTGCGTGAGGGCGCAAAGTGATATGATGTGTTACATGCTAGGTCGGTGTGACTTAGGATCGGGGTCCTGACAGCTTTGGTATCAGAGCCTGACTGCCTGTAGGATTACCAAGCCAAACTGGGCGAAGTTGAGTCTAGAAATGCTTTAGTTATATAAGGGAATTGATTGTGGAAGGGAATGTAAGGCTCTTTTTACTCCTTTACCTTATGCCCTTCTGATCTGAGTCATTCTCTTCTTTTCTACGGGGATTAAGAACTAGGCTTCTCATCTTTCTATCAGGATCATGTGTTACTAATTCATAGACTTATATGATTGATGGTTACAAGCCTCATTTCAGTTCCTACTACTTTCGTGTGTTGACAGTTGATCTCGGAACCTTGATATTGCGATGCTAAGTGGTTATGCCACCATTTTGCATGATGTCTCAAATCTTTTTGAGCATTTACAGCCGTTATGCTGTCCGAGTCATCCCAGGTTTCTAAATAGTCTGATGCATTTGCAAATCCCTTCTTTCCGTTTTCGATGTTCCTTTGGGCCAGATTAACCACACTAATCGTCGAGTTGAGGTACTTTGTTGCCTCGGCGTATATGTTGAAGCCATTATTATGACCCTAGGCATCCTAGAGAACCACCCACTAATCTAGCAATGCTTTATATTCCCAGTGTGATGATTCTGTCCATCATTCTCGAAAGCATCCCGTGATGCCATTTAGTTAGTAGGCATTCCATTCCTGGGTTCTTGAACCCGAGATTCACTCTACTCATTCATGTTGGTAGTGTTTGCTAGTTCCTTTATGATATTAGTAACCTTTGCGATAGTCCTCGAGGTCCGTTGTATCTCATTCTTCCAATACCATGAACCATCATGGCAGAAGTTCTTTTGAACCAAAAGATCACAACCATGGTGCTCTTGAGGAGTACTCCATTCATATTGTGACTCTGCCAGTTCTACCTTTCTGCATGGGTTATCCGGAAGAAATATGTTGAACTCGTTTGACATGCTAATCTATGCACCCACAACTCAGAAAATCGTATGTTCCTTTGAGTTGTCCCTCTTTAGTTGTTTTCTGACCTTCGTCTATCAATTGATGGTCAAGAGCATGTCATGCATTGATGCTCATCGATGCCTATTATTTTTATGGTCCGTCGGTCCGTTCTATTCCAGAATGACTAGGAGAAACAAACTCCAGTACCTTATCCATTTCTAGGATTGGGTCAAAGTAGTTGTATTCCGCAGATCAAATGCCAAACCAGCTTTTGTTCTGTTCTACCTTGGAGTATTACCCTATTTATGTCAAGAATATCATAGGAATTGCACCATCTCTTATGAATTCTTGATGCAGTGATACTTCTCACCATCATCATTCATTCCTCGGTCCTCGTGTTGTTGTAACTGGAATGCCAACAAGTGAATTGTGATGTGTGAAATTAATACTCCGAGCAACTCGTTGCTTGGTAGTAAATGGACAATATTCTCATTCTTAGCGTGTTGGTTATTGAATCATCATTCTAAGATAGATTGTGCTACCTAGTCCTTATTTCTGGTGCACTCTTTGATCAATGAGTTAGGATTATTCAATCCCTTGCTTATTTGATCATATCGTCTTGCTCTGAAAAGCAAGATTGTTCTCGAGCTTAGTAACATATCGGTGGTTCATGATGTTACGAATATCTTCTCGGAAGTATTACCAGGTTGTCACCTGACCACTATGTTGAGTTCGTGATCATGTTGGTTTTCCTCCAAACCACCCATTCTCCAAGAATCTGTGTTGGATACCCTGAACTAGTCGGTTGAGCTAAACAACAACTTGGGGAGTTGGAAGATAAAGCTTTATCTGACTTAGTTCATTCCAAAGGTATATCTTTTATGTGTGTGTGTCTAAGAAAGATGATATCTCCATCGATTGGTCCTCGTGATCAGTTGTTGGATCTATTGCCTTGTCAAAACTTTGACTTGAGTATGGGCTATCGTCAAGTCAAATCAGAACCAACGATGTTCGTAATGTTGTCTTACTCGTGGTTGATCCCTCGAGCATACACCATTATATCTTTTGGTCTGACCAATGCTATCACCATGTTCACATAATGGTGGAAGTCCAGTGATATGGAAATTCCGTTGAGTTGCTATTGAGCCCATCAGCAGCATTTTGTCTCCTCCATGATTCATGTTGAACATCAAGCTAGTGTTGGAAACTTTTGTAAGCATTATCTTCGTGTTCCATTCATGAAGCCTGTGTTTGGATGAAAGAAGTGACTTCCTTTGATTCACGTGCATTTGATGTAAGTTGCCGCCGTGAATTCGAGAAAGTTTGTTTTTGCTTCCTCTGGAATCATCCCAAGTCAGTCATGCATGTGCGAAGTATTCTATGGTCTGATAGACTGATCATCTTCATTCCATATGTATTCCCTAGCACACCAAGCCACTGATTGATTTGTTCAAGGAAAGGAAGTTCCTTCTTAAGAGCATGCCTTATGCAAGGACTTCAATATCCTCGATTATGGTTCCCCACCTGAACTCAGTAGTGTTTTATTATAAGACTACTATGTGGTCATGCTTGTCTGGGACAACATGTTCACATGTGCGTAGCAGAACCAGCTCATGTTTTGGAGCTTGCTACCATAGTCATTTTCCTGAGAATCTTGCAACGTCATCTCTTTGATTGTGTTGCAAACTTTCCTTCTAGACATGCTGAGTCTGGAATATCCTGACACCAACCAGATCTGAATCTCAGGCAGATATGATGGTTGGGACGTTCCCAAGAATTATAATGTTGGTCTTTTGAACCGTTAAGTGGATGTCATGGCCAACACACCTATCTGGGAGATCTCTTATTTGTAGTATATTGAGTCAGTAATTTGGCCATTCTTCCATGAGGAGTTGGTATGACGTAGTCCATAAGTTGTTCCTTATGGGTTCCTTGAGCTCCCGAAGTCAGACCTTAACTTGATGTTCCAGATACCGAATGGTATTGGGTTAAGCTGGTACATCAAGGAGAACATTAGTAGCGGAGTGCTAAATGTCTCTCGGTCAATCATCCAGATTTTCTCTCCTTGGCATAGTTAAGGTAAAAAACTAAGAAAGTGTTGTCTTCCTTTGCATCTGCATCCTCCACCACTATTCATCATGGTAGCATGGAGTGTTGCCAAGTCTTGGCATAGATATTGGTAAGACCCTGATGAATATGGAAATGCTCAAGTTCTTGAGAGCATGCTCAGACACTAGGTTATATCCTCGGTATCAATTGGAATGTGTCTTCCGTTTGCCAAGTTCTATTATAACTCTAGTTTCCTTTCCAAACTGAGTATGCCATTCTTTCGAACTCCTTCAAATGATCATTTATGAATTGACTTAGCCTGGTATGAAGAGTTTCAATGATCCTTGTATCCAAAGTAATTATTTTTGCCACTTAAGGGCAATATATCTACTCGCTACCCTGAAACTAGTGCACCATCTTATTCAAGCGTGGAATTGTTGCCTACCAAGTGAACGCTCGTCATCTGTTTCACTCCATTCCTCTGGATGTATGTTTTGTGTCTCAACTCGAGAGATGTTCCTACTTCCTACGTCTCATTCCGTGAGTTGATCGTCAGTTGCTCGATCTTCGAGAAGATCGATTCTTCTAGAGTTTTCCCTTTCTTCTCATTGTCATGTTGGATGACGTTCTGAAAGCAAGACATCGAGACAAAGATGTTGTAAGGAGTCAACATCTTCGAGAAGGAAAATTGGATCGAGAAGAATGTGTTAAGCTTTGTGTCCCCTTTGTCTTCTTACCTCATGTCTTGAATCTCGGGACGAGATTCTTGTTTAGTGGGGGTGAGTTGTCACATCCCTAGTTCTGGTATGCTCTGGGCTAGCTACTCATGTGTTGCATCATGTTTAAATTGCATTTAAAGTTGAAATGGGGACATGTGAAAGCCTCGGAAATCATTTCTGGAAATGACCAAGATAAAAATTGCTCCAAATAGGTCCAAGAAAATGTTCATGTTTCTCTCTGAAAATATTGGTCAGAGGTAAAATTCAAACCAATATTTTTAGGAGCTCATAAATATTCATTTTGGGCATTTGGAACTAATGCAATAATTATTTGCATTGGATATATATATGTTATATATTTTATATATGTCCAAAAATTCTGGAAATTTGTGAGGGGCTTTGGAATATTTCATTTATTCCCTACAAATTTATCAGAAGCAGCAAAATTAATTTGGTTCAAAACCAAATTAAAAAAAAAGTCAGAAAAAGAAAAAGAAACACAAATAAATGAGAAAGGAAGCTTACCTGGGCCACTTACCTGGTGGCCCATCTGCTCTGGCCCAGCAAGCCGGCCCAGCCGACTGGCCACGCCAGTCACCCCCAACCTCTCGCCAGGAGGCCAGGGGCGCGTGGTCGCCGCGCGCACACACACGCTGCGCCACCTCCTGCCTGCCTGCCCCTCTCCCTCGATGCCTGGACACCCTGGACGTCGCCACTTAACACCCCGGCCCCTCTCACCTCTCCCCCGTGCTCATCCCCACCTCTGCCGCTCTCTCTCCCGAAACCAAACGTCGCCATCGCTGCCGTTCGTTGCCCACGCGCTCCCCGCCGTCCGGGGGGGGGGGGGGGGGGGGGGGGGGGGGGGGGGGGGGGGGGGGGGGGGGGGGGGGGGGGGGGGGGGGGGGGGGGGGGGGGGGGGGGGGGGGGGGGGGGGGGGGGGGGGGGGGGGGGGGGGGGGGGGGGGGGGGGGGGGGGGGGGGGGGGGGGGGGGGGGGGGGGGGGGGGGGGGGGGGGGGGGGGGGGGGGGGGGGGGGGGGGGGGGGGGGGGGGGGGGGGGGGGGGGGGGGGGGGGGGGGGGGGGGGGGGGGGGGGGGGGGGGGGGGGGGGGGGGGGGGGGGGGGGGGGGGGGGGGGGGGGGGGGGGGGGGGGGGGGGGGGGGGGGGGGGGGGGGGGGGGGGGGGGGGGGGGGGGGGGGGGGGGGGGGGGGGGGGGGGGGGGGGGGGGGGGGGGGGGGGGGGGGGGGGGGGGGGGGGGGGGGGGGGGGGGGGGGGGGGGGGGGGGGGGGGGGGGGGGGGGGGGGGGGGGGGGGGGGGGGGGGGGGGGGGGGGGGGGGGGGGGGGGGGGGGGGGGGGGGGGGGGGGGGGGGGGGGGGGGGGGGGGGGGGGGGGGGGGGGGGGGGGGGGGGGGGGGGGGGGGGGGGGGGGGGGGGGGGGGGGGGGGGGGGGGGGGGGGGGGGGGGGGGGGGGGGGGGGGGGGGGGGGGGGGGGGGGGGGGGGGGGGGGGGGGGGGGGGGGGGGGGGGGGGGGGGGGGGGGGGGGGGGGGGGGGGGGGGGGGGGGGGGGGGGGGGGGGGGGGGGACATGTCAGCATTGACTTTGCTGATGTGGAACTTGACCAGACCCACCTGTCAGCGACACTAACCAGCGCTCTGTCACTGACGTGTGGACCCCGCACGTCAGGTTTGACCAGGGGCCGCCCAGTTGACCTGCTGACACCAGGCTTACGTCATGCTGACCTCATAATCATTTTCTGGCGATTTTATATTTCATAAATGAATTATAAAATCCAAAAAATTGTTTAAACTTCTAAAAATCATAGAAAATAATCTATAACTCAGAATGAAATAAGTTATATATGAAAAATGATCAGAAAAATCTAATCTATCCATTGGTACTGGTTTCATGCATGATAAAGCAACTTAACCTTGCTGTATAGACCAAAACATGTTAATGCACTTTGGAAATTCATAGTTTGAATTTGAATTTGAACCTTTCGTTCAAATCAACTCAAACCCTTCTGTTGCTAGCTGCATTAGCTCAAATCATAGAATATTGCCATGTCATGATCATGCATCATATTGTGCATTGCATTGATTGTGTCCTTTCTGTCTTTGCCGGTGGTTGTTCCCCCTCGGTAGACGTATGTTCCGACGATGAGTTCGATGACACCGATGAAGAGCTATACTATCTTCAGAAGTGCCAGGCAAGCAAAACCCCCCTTGTTCATTCCGATACAATCCCACTCTCTCGCTCCTGATCTCTTTTACTGCATTAGGACAACAACGATTCAACTGTTACAAGCTGTGGTAGTTGAACCCCTTTCCTTTGCATGACCTGTCATTGCCACAGTAAATAGATGAAACCCACTAGCATGAGTAGGAGTTGTTTGAGCCCTGATGTGCCTACTCATTCATGCCTGTTGTCATGCCTGCTACTGCTTAGAGTTGAGTCAGGTCTGATTCATCGGGGATGAATTGGAATGTGGTGAACATGTCTTACTGTTGAGAGCTAAGTGTGTGAACACGATTTGGTAAAGGTAGCGGTGAGAGGCCATGTAGGAGTACATGGTGGGTTGTCTCATTGAAGTCATCCTCAGGAACTGAGTTCTGTGTTTGTGATCCATGAACAGCTACTACCACTCATTGGGATCCTTAATTGACCCTCTCGACTTATTAACCGCCCCTGTCCTCTGTCCGGAAGTTGCAACTAGTTTCTGGTGTTTGTAGTATGATGGAGGCCGTGTGCAGCGCTGACCCGAGGGGTGGGCTGTGATGCGGTAGGCACGTGGCCCGGTGTACCGAGTCACCCGTTTGGTGACCCGGGAACCCTGCACACATCGTTTGGGGCCGTATGTGGAAACCTCGGCCGGACTCCCTGCGGATGGAACCTGAATAGGCGATAAACCTGGACTAGGGACTTGTATGGTTAGTCAGGTCGTGGCCGACACCCTCGCCAGGCTTCCGCTTGAAGGTTGCCGAGATACATGACGTGTACATGGCGGTAAGTGGCGAGAACGTGTGTGAAGAAGTACACCCCTGCAGGGTTAACATCATCTATTCGAATAGCCGCGTCCATGGTAAAGGACTTCTGGGTTGCCTGTACAGTTCATAGACAAGTGAAAGTGGATACGGGGGGGGGGGGGGGGGGGGGGGGGGGGGGGGGGGGGGGGGGGGGGGGGGGGGGGGGGGGGGGGGGGGGGGGGGGGGGGGGGGGGGGGGGGGGGGGGGGGGGGGGGGGGGGGGGGGGGGGGGGGGGGGGGGGGGGGGGGGGGGGGGGGGGGGGGGGGGGGGGGGGGGGGGGGGGGGGGGGGGGGGGGGGGGGGGGGGGGGGGGGGGGGGGGGGGGGGGGGGGGGGGGGGGGGGGGGGGGGGGGGGGGGGGGGGGGGGGGGGGGGGGGGGGGGGGGGGGGGGGGGGGGGGGGGGGGGGGGGGGGGGGGGGGGGGGGGGGGGGGGGGGGGGGGGGGGGGGGGGGGGGGGGGGGGGGGGGGGGGGGGGGGGGGGGGGGGGGGGGGGGGGGGGGGGGGGGGGGGGGGGGGGGGGGGGGGGGGGGGGGGGGGGGGGGGGGGGGGGGGGGGGGGGGGGGGGGGGGGGGGGGGGGGGGGGGGGGGGGGGGGGGGGGGGGGGGGGGGGGGGGGGGGGGGGGGGGGGGGGGGGGGGGGGGGGGGGGGGGGGGGGGGGGGGGGGGGGGGGGGGGGGGGGGGGGGGGGGGGGGGGGGGGGGGGGGGGGGGGGGGGGGGGGGGGGGGGGGGGGGGGGGGGGGGGGGGGGGGGGGGGGGGGGGGGGGGGGGGGGGGGGGGGGGGGGGGGGGGGGGGGGGGGGGGGGGGGGGGGGGGGGGGGGGGGGGGGGGGGGGGGGGGGGGGGGGGGGGGGGGGGGGGGGGGGGGGGGGGGGGGGGGGGGGGGGGGGGGGGGGGGGGGGGGGGGGGGGGGGGGGGGGGGGGGGGGGGGGGGGGGGGGGGGGGGGGGGGGGGGGGGGGGGGGGGGGGGGGGGGGGGGGGGGGGGGGGGGGGGGGGGGGGGGGGGGGGGGGGGGGGGGGGGGGGGGGGGGGGGGGGGGGGGGGGGGGGGGGGGGGTTTTCTATTTTTGACATTTGTTTTAATTTGGTTTTTGAACCAAACTAATTTTTCTGCTTCTGACAATTTTTCCAGGGACTAAATGGATTATTCCAAAGCCCCTCAACAATTATCAGAATTATTGGACATATAGTTAATATATCACCTATATAAATCCAATGCAAATAATTATTGGATTAACTCAAATGCCCAAAATAAATATTTTTGTGACTCCAAAAATATTGGTTTGAATTTTACCTCTTGCCAATATTTTTATAGCTTTAACAGGAACATTTTCTTGGGTTTATTTGAAGCAATTTTTAATGTTGATCATTTTTTTGAAATGATTTCTGAGGCTTTCAGCTTTCCCCAATTCAACTTTCAGAAATTTAAACATGATGCAAGCAAGATGCAAACACTAGGCAGCACCAGAAGCTAGGGATGTGACACACCGGCCCACTGCTAGTTTTCCCCTGCAGGCCACCCTCTCCGTCCAACCGGCCCAAGGCCACTGTGAGCAGTGCCCCGGGGGGGGGGGGGGGGGGGGGGGGGGGGGGGGGGGGGGGGGGGGGGGGGGGGGGGGGGGGGGGGGGGGGGGGGGGGAGATTTGTCGAGTGCGTCTTGATTGTATAACTGAAACAGTTCTAAATACTCAACGGACACAGCTTTCTCATGGTAGTAATGGTCCTGCTTGACATTCACCATGAGGGACAATCGATCTGAAATCTTGGTAATGTTCATGTACCATTGATGCAATTCATACATTCTCGTTGGGAGGTTCTTGACCTTGTCTGGCGCGACCAAAGGTTGGCCCCGGACATATTTCCGTTTTACTTCATCCTCTCTAAGCAAAGGCATGGGCTCGATCTCGAGGAGTTGTCCAACAGTGATGTTGAGAACTTCAGCCTGCATTATATGCTCCTCCGTTATTACCACATTGCCCACCTCGGGAACATGCACTGTTTGCCCACAATAATATTGGGCGCGCGTACTGTCACCTGTTGTTGGCACAACAAGCGAGGGGATCGATTGCGCCGCCTGTTCTCCCAGCTGGGGAATGGTTTTCCCGCATTTTTTGGCAGCTGCTTCTTGTTTGCTCGATCCCGATGTAGACGTGCTCGCCTCCCTTTGTAGACGTGCTCGATTTAACTTCCTGATGTGGCGCTCATAGTCTGTGTCAACAGGCTTGGAAGCTGGTGGTTGAGCCATACGAATGAAGTGGTCAATCGTTTCCTCAGGCACACTTTCTCCCTTGGCGGCGGTGGCGGTTTCGGTGCAAAATGGGCTTCCACCTCGGCCTTCGATATGGCTGTGATTTCCTCCTCGGACCTGTCATAAGACCTCTGCGGAAGAGGCTTGAGGCTTGGACCATATTTATATCGCTTGCCTCCGCCTGTACTTCCTGTACTACCTCGACTCGTACCGCTACGGGGGGGGGGGGGGGGGGGGGGGGGGGGGGGGGGGGGGGGGGGGGGGGGGGGGGGGGGGGGGGGGGGGGGGGGGGGGGGGGGGGGGGGGGGGGGGGGGGGGGGGGGGGGGGGGGGGGGGGGGGGGGGGGGGGGGGGGGGGGGGGGGGGGGGGGGGGGGGGGGGGGGGGGGGGGGGGGGGGGGGGGGGGGGGGGGGGGGGGGGGGGGGGGGGGGGGGGGGGGGGGGGGGGGGGGGGGGGGGGGGGGGGGGGGGGGGGGGGGGGGGGGGGGGGGGGGGGGGGGGGGGGGGGGGGGGGGGGGGGGGGGGGGGGGGGGGGGGGGGGGGGGGGGGGGGGGGGGGGGGGGGGGGGGGGGGGGGGGGGGGGGGGGGGGGGGGGGGGGGGGGGGGGGGGGGGGGGGGGGGGGGGGGGGGGGGGGGGGGGGGGGGGGGGGGGGGGGGGGGGGGGGGGGGGGGGGGGGGGGGGGGGGGGGGGGGGGGGGGGGGGGGGGGGGGGGGGGGGGGGGGGGGGGGGGGGGGGGGGGGGGGGGGGGGGGGGGGGGGGGGGGGGGGGGGGGGGGGGGGGGGGGGGGGGGGGCGACGCGTGGGGAAAACGAGTTATAACGACCTAGCTAGCTATATGTATAGTGGGAGATCGGTCGGTGTACATCCATTTGTTAGTGGCAAATAAGGCCCAGCGAGATGGATAGACAGAGAGAATGGAGCTAGGAGGTGGTGCGAGAGGCCTAGCTACTAGCTAGATATGGGAGGAGTGTGCGATTGTGAGATCGATGAAAAGAGGCGAGAGTTTACACGTGTGTGGGACCATATGAGAGACACGAGGCATGGACATAGAAAGGAGGAGATGGAAGGTGCGTGTGTATGTTGTAGGTAGACATCGCTGGAGAGGTTTGTCGATCGGTGTGTGTTAGAAAGGAGTTGTGGAGACTGTGGGAGAACGACCTAAAGAACAAAATGAATGTGCGCGATGGATAGAATGCTGAGGGTTGGGGAGGGCGTGTGCATGCATGAGAGAAAGTTAGTGCTAGCTACAAAGGTTAGAGGATTGTGTAGGTGTAAGAGACTAACAAAGATCATAATTTGATATGAAAGTGGATTCATATATTTGGATAGGAGATCATAGTGTTATAAACATATGCATGCATGAATATAGCAGTGATACGCGTGTTGTGGTTTTGCACATGTTATACCATACTGTGATAATGCATGGTGTTTGCGACTCACAGCTAAGTATCGAACAGTCTAAACCATACTATACATCAAACAATCTCACATATTATTTGAATTTGTGATAATGTGTGGCATTTTCAACTTACAACTAAATATTGAACAATCTAAACAATACTATATATCGAACAATCTCACATTTTATTTGAATTTGTGGTAATGTGTGGCGTTTGCAACTCACATCTAAATAGTTGTAGGCGTAGGGGGTGAGGAACCATACATTATGTGATAAACACATTATACATATGAGACATGGTTTATATTATGAAGATTTAGCTAGACCTTGAAATGTACTGTGATTTGAAATCAACATAAAGTGGATTCAAAAAATCGAGTTCAAGTTCATATAGTACACATAGTTCATATCTAACTCGACAGTAATCATGTGGTGTGCTGTGAAGATAATACAAAAACGATGGATTAACTTGACAATAATGATGATTGTAGATCTTATTCAAATAGAGAAACAAATTCAAATTTAGTTCATATTTAAGCGGTAGTATATACGTTTGGAATGCACTCAAACGTTCATTTGAGTCGGAGGTTGCATGCATTATACACGTAGCGAAATATTTTAATTGAACATAACATGAATTCAAAGTTTTGAATAACATTTGTAGTGTGAATTGATTTGGTACAGTATATGGAACTAGACTCTCTTGTGTGGTGCGAATTGATTTCTTTTGTTTTTTCATCGACGGAAGTGTGAATTGATTTGGTACAGTACACGTTAGGCTTATCCGGAAATTTCAACCCGCGCCGTGTTACCCCGAAATATTTAAGATATATCTTGTCTCGTTGTGCTCCGAAAACTCCCCCCATCTCAACCGGCGCCTTGCTATCCCAAAATTACAACGCGAGCAAAAACTCCCACCTCCTGCGAAATCCCGACACGCGAAATGCCCGTGATACCCCTGAACCGAAAGAACCGCCTAGCTCAAATCAGTGGGGGTACTTTCGTAACTTACCCCACATTTTTGACAAGTGTGTCCCTAAGCCATGGTTTCCCACTCGTATCCCATCCGCCCACCCATTCGTACACCAAGGCCACAAAATCCCGCAAAGCCCCACACCCTCCTCCGTCCGCCACCCAGCCGGAGCCTCTTCCTCGACGACGTCGTCCACAGCAACACCTCGACGTCCCTCATCCATCGTATCGGATGACGATCTGTTGTCGATCTCGTTGTCCCGCCAGTTCATTTACCTCGTCCTCCACCTCCAAGGAGCTGCCCCGATGTTCGTCTTTCGTGCCACCTCCATTCCCACACTGCCGTGTTCACCTGCACCACCGGAAGAGCAGCATCATCACCGTTTCCTCGG
>JAAAWM010008749.1:0-16461 GCA_036873465.1 Thinopyrum obtusiflorum
CCATGTATGAATCCGGGTGAGAGGCGGTTACATCACGTTTGGGTGAAATTACAAACCTACCCCTATCGAAACCTATAGAAATCCAGCATATAGGCTTTGCGCGACAGGGATAGGCAGTAGTGATTTCCATCTCGCAAATTTTGGTTTTGGGTGGTTACTGCGACTTTCCCCCCTTCGTTCAAATTTTGTAGAGTGCACGTTTACCGTGCCAACTCAATTCGAATCCCGTTTGTATTCTATTTTTTTTGGGCGGGATCCATTTTCAATTGGAATTACATTCTATATACATCATTTTTTTATATATACTTTCAAAAGCACAACACCATTTATACATAAATATGGTTTACAAATGGCATGATCTCAGATTCATAAGGTTGTATCCATCAATTTGGATTTTCAAATATTTGAAACCTCTTTATGTTGAAATCCAATGTATGCATTCCTCGCTAACTGTCTCCAATTAATGTGTGTTTCATGCAGTTTTTTTTACTTCTCAAACATGTATAATGTGTTTCACACACACAACATATAGTGTAATCCCATTTAGACATTAATTGCATATAAACCATGCATTGTTTGTAATTGAAGAATCTATGGATCACCAATATTGATAAACTATATAACATTAAACGTGTGCCCAAATTCAAATGAATATGCATGTTTGATACACCAATTTGCGTTATGATATTATCGATGTCGTGATCTCCAGTTTAAATATCTGAATCCCCTTTAATCCAGATATTCGTCTCATATAGCTATCACTCATGCTTATATAGGACTATCTCTCTGGACCTATATGCGTTCATCGTCGGGGGGGGGGGGGGGGGGGGGGGGGGGGGGGGGGGGGGGGGGGGGGGGGGGGGGGGGGGGGGGGGGGGGGGGGGGGGGGGGGGGGGGGGGGGGGGGGGGGGGGGGGGGGGGGGGGGGGGGGGGGGGGGGGGGGGGGGGGGGGGGGGGGGGGGGGGGGGGGGGGGGGGGGGGGGGGGGGGGGGGGGGGGGGGGGGGGGGGGGGGGGGGGGGGGGGGGGGGGGGGGGGGGGGGGGGGGGGGGGGGGGGGGGGGGGGGGGGGGGGGGGGGGGGGGGGGGGGGGGGGGGGGGGGGGGGGGGGGGGGGGGGGGGGGGGGGGGGGGGGGGGGGGGGGGGGGGGGGGGGGGGGGGGGGGGGGGGGGGGGGGGGGGGGGGGGGGGGGGGGGGGGGGGGGGGGGGGGGGGGGGGGGGGGGGGGGGGGGGGGGGGGGGGGGGGGGGGGGGGGGGGGGGGGGGGGGGGGGGGGGGGGGGGGGGGGGGGGGGGGGGGGGGGGGGGGGGGGGGGGGGGGGGGGGGGGGGGGGGGGGGGGGGGGGGGGGGGGGGGGGGGGGGGGGGGGGGGGGGGGGGGGGGGGGGGGGGGGGGGGGGGGGGGGGGGGGGGGGGGGGGGGGGGGGGGGGGGGGGGGGGGGGGGGGGGGGGGGGGGGGGGGGGGGGGGGGGGGGGGGGGGGGGGGGGGGGGGGGGGGGGGGGGGGGGGGGGGGGGGGGGGGGGGGGGGGGGGGGGGGGGGGGGGGGGGGGGGGGGGGGGGGGGGGGGGGGGGGGGGGGGGGGGGGGGGGGGGGGGGGGGGGGGGGGGGGGGGGGGGGGGGGGGGGGGGGGGGGGGGGGGGGGGGGGGGGGGGGGGGGGGGGGGGGGGGGGGGGGGGGGGGGGGGGGGGGGGGGGGGGGGGGGGGGGGGGGGGGGGGGGGGGGGGGGGGGGGGGGGGGGGGGGGGGGGGGGGGGGGGGGGGGGGGGGGGGGGGGGGGGGGGGGGGGGGGGGGGGGGGGGGGGGGGGGGGGGGGGGGGGGGGGGGGGGGGGGGGGGGGGGGGGGGGGGGGGGGGGGGGGGGGGGGGGGGGGGGGGGGGGGGGGGGGGGGGGGGGGGGGGGGGGGGGGGGGGGGGGGGGGGGGGGGGGGGGGGGGGGGGGGGGGGGGGGGGGGGGGGGGGGGGGGGGGGGGGGGGGGGGGGGGGGGGGGGGGGGGGGGGGGGGGGGGGGGGGGGGGGGGGGGGGGGGGGGGGGGGGGGGGGGGGGGGGGGGGGGGGGGGGGGGGGGGGGGGGGGGGGGGGGGGGGGGGGGGGGGGGGGGGGGGGGGGGGGGGGGGGGGGGGGGGGGGGGGGGGGGGGGGGGGGGGGGGGGGGGGGGGGGGGGGGGGGGGGGGGGGGGGGGGGGGGGGGGGGGGGGGGGGGGGGGGGGGGGGGGGGGGGGGGGGGGGGGGGGGGGGGGGGGGGGGGGGGGGGGGGGGGGGGGGGGGGGGGGGGGGGGGGGGGGGGGGGGGGGGGGGGGGGGGGGGGGGGGGGGGGGGGGGGGGGGGGGGGGGGGGGGGGGGGGGGGGGGGGGGGGGGGGGGGGGGGGGGGGGGGGGGGGGGGGGGGGGGGGGGGGGGGGGGGGGGGGGGGGGGGGGGGGGGGGGGGGGGGGGGGGGGGGGGGGGGGGGGGGGGGGGGGGGGGGGGGGGGGGGGGGGGGGGGGGGGGGGGGGGGGGGGGGGGGGGGGGGGGGGGGGGGGGGGGGGGGGGGGGGGGGGGGGGGGGGGGGGGGGGGGGGGGGGGGGGGGGGGGGGGGGGGGGGGGGGGGGGGGGGGGGGGGGGGGGGGGGGGGGGGGGGGGGGGGGGGGGGGGGGGGGGGGGGGGGGGGGGGGGGGGGGGGGGGGGGGGGGGGGGGGGGGGGGGGGGGGGGGGGGGGGGGGGGGGGGGGGGGGGGGGGGGGGGGGGGGGGGGGGGGGGGGGGGGGGGGGGGGGGGGGGGGGGGGGGGGGGGGGGGGGGGGGGGGGGGGGGGGGGGGGGGGGGGGGGGGGGGGGGGGGGGGGGGGGGGGGGGGGGGGGGGGGGGGGGGGGGGGGGGGGGGGGGGGGGGGGGGGGGGGGGGGGGGGGGGGGGGGGGGGGGGGGGGGGGGGGGGGGGGGGGGGGGGGGGGGGGGGGGGGGGGGGGGGGGGGGGGGGGGGGGGGGGGGGGGGGGGGGGGGGGGGGGGGGGGGGGGGGGGGGGGGGGGGGGGGGGGGGGGGGGGGGGGGGGGGGGGGGGGGGGGGGGGGGGGGGGGGGGGGGGGGGGGGGGGGGGGGGGGGGGGGGGGGGGGGGGGGGGGGGGGGGGGGGGGGGGGGGGGGGGGGGGGGGGGGGGGGGGGGGGGGGGGGGGGGGGGGGGGGGGGGGGGGGGGGGGGGGGGGGGGGGGGGGGGGGGGGGGGGGGGGGGGGGGGGGGGGGGGGGGGGGGGGGGGGGGGGGGGGGGGGGGGGGGGGGGGGGGGGGGGGGGGGGGGGGGGGGGGGGGGGGGGGGGGGGGGGGGGGGGGGGGGGGGGGGGGGGGGGGGGGGGGGGGGGGGGGGGGGGGGGGGGGGGGGGGGGGGGGGGGGGGGGGGGGGGGGGGGGGGGGGGGGGGGGGGGGGGGGGGGGGGGGGGGGGGGGGGGGGGGGGGGGGGGGGGGGGGGGGGGGGGGGGGGGGGGGGGGGGGGGGGGGGGGGGGGGGGGGGGGGGGGGGGGGGGGGGGGGGGGGGGGGGGGGGGGGGGGGGGGGGGGGGGGGGGGGGGGGGGGGGGGGGGGGGGGGGGGGGGGGGGGGGGGGGGGGGGGGGGGGGGGGGGGGGGGGGGGGGGGGGGGGGGGGGGGGGGGGGGGGGGGGGGGGGGGGGGGGGGGGGGGGGGGGGGGGGGGGGGGGGGGGGGGGGGGGGGGGGGGGGGGGGGGGGGGGGGGGGGGGGGGGGGGGGGGGGGGGGGGGGGGGGGGGGGGGGGGGGGGGGGGGGGGGGGGGGGGGGGGGGGGGGGGGGGGGGGGGGGGGGGGGGGGGGGGGGGGGGGGGGGGGGGGGGGGGGGGGGGGGGGGGGGGGGGGGGGGGGGGGGGGGGGGGGGGGGGGGGGGGGGGGGGGGGGGGGGGGGGGGGGGGGGGGGGGGGGGGGGGGGGGGGGGGGGGGGGGGGGGGGGGGGGGGGGGGGGGGGGGGGGGGGGGGGGGGGGGGGGGGGGGGGGGGGGGGGGGGGGGGGGGGGGGGGGGGGGGGGGGGGGGGGGGGGGGGGGGGGGGGGGGGGGGGGGGGGGGGGGGGGGGGGGGGGGGGGGGGGGGGGGGGGGGGGGGGGGGGGGGGGGGGGGGGGGGGGGGGGGGGGGGGGGGGGGGGGGGGGGGGGGGGGGGGGGGGGGGGGGGGGGGGGGGGGGGGGGGGGGGGGGGGGGGGGGGGGGGGGGGGGGGGGGGGGGGGGGGGGGGGGGGGGGGGGGGGGGGGGGGGGGGGGGGGGGGGGGGGGGGGGGGGGGGGGGGGGGGGGGGGGGGGGGGGGGGGGGGGGGGGGGGGGGGGGGGGGGGGGGGGGGGGGGGGGGGGGGGGGGGGGGGGGGGGGGGGGGGGGGGGGGGGGGGGGGGGGGGGGGGGGGGGGGGGGGGGGGGGGGGGGGGGGGGGGGGGGGGGGGGGGGGGGGGGGGGGGGGGGGGGGGGGGGGGGGGGGGGGGGGGGGGGGGGGGGGGGGGGGGGGGGGGGGGGGGGGGGGGGGGGGGGGGGGGGGGGGGGGGGGGGGGGGGGGGGGGGGGGGGGGGGGGGGGGGGGGGGGGGGGGGGGGGGGGGGGGGGGGGGGGGGGGGGGGGGGGGGGGGGGGGGGGGGGGGGGGGGGGGGGGGGGGGGGGGGGGGGGGGGGGGGGGGGGGGGGGGGGGGGGGGGGGGGGGGGGGGGGGGGGGGGGGGGGGGGGGGGGGGGGGGGGGGGGGGGGGGGGGGGGGGGGGGGGGGGGGGGGGGGGGGGGGGGGGGGGGGGGGGGGGGGGGGGGGGGGGGGGGGGGGGGGGGGGGGGGGGGGGGGGGGGGGGGGGGGGGGGGGGGGGGGGGGGGGGGGGGGGGGGGGGGGGGGGGGGGGGGGGGGGGGGGGGGGGGGGGGGGGGGGGGGGGGGGGGGGGGGGGGGGGGGGGGGGGGGGGGGGGGGGGGGGGGGGGGGGGGGGGGGGGGGGGGGGGGGGGGGGGGGGGGGGGGGGGGGGGGGGGGGGGGGGGGGGGGGGGGGGGGGGGGGGGGGGGGGGGGGGGGGGGGGGGGGGGGGGGGGGGGGGGGGGGGGGGGGGGGGGGGGGGGGGGGGGGGGGGGGGGGGGGGGGGGGGGGGGGGGGGGGGGGGGGGGGGGGGGGGGGGGGGGGGGGGGGGGGGGGGGGGGGGGGGGGGGGGGGGGGGGGGGGGGGGGGGGGGGGGGGGGGGGGGGGGGGGGGGGGGGGGGGGGGGGGGGGGGGGGGGGGGGGGGGGGGGGGGGGGGGGGGGGGGGGGGGGGGGGGGGGGGGGGGGGGGGGGGGGGGGGGGTGGTATCCGAAGCCTTTCTAGCCGTACCGGCAATACTAGCACATATATTCCAGAAAGTTCCACGTTCCTGATTTTACTCCTGATGCTTAGGGTTTTCCCATTATATCTACACTACGATCTGCGTAGGTGCTTTGTGTCCTACTAGCAGCTCTCCACCCTTTAAAGCTAAATAACACACCAACCATACGTCCTAAGGTTCTTCAAATACGAATGTGATATGATACTGACATTAGCTAACAGACACACATTTAATTGGTTAGCTAATGCTCCCAATTGAGTTTCCAAATGCATGTGGCCACATATAGAGAGACATCATGGAATTGCATTTCTTTGGGCGCTCTGATTCATCATGGGTGGGCAACCAACATTGTATAGAAAGAAGGGGTATCTCAATAATATGCTTCCCCTTCTATTCTTTAACATGTTCCTCTTCTGTTCTTCTTTAGTAAGCACAGTATGTTCCTTGTCAGGAAGGGGAGCAGGGACATCTGCAGTCGACAGCTCTATTGGGCCGGTTCTGCTAAATGATTTTGCACTTCGAGTTGGTCTGCCATAATACCCCGGAAATGGTGGGAGCCGCGCGGTCTTTGATAGATTAAACTGATAGTAACAGTTGTGCGCCTTCAAATGAATAGAGTTGGCCTGTAGGTGATCGATAGGCTGCATATTAGTAGCGGCAAAACCCTGTGTTTTCCAGCCAGTTCCGCTTTCCCGATTTATTTATGGTGGTTATGGTGTACCCCTATTATCTACACTACGATCTGCCTACTGGCTCTGTGCTCTCGTTATCATGGTTTGGCAATAAACTTTCTATACGGTATATTATGAACCTATCATCTGCCAACCATCCTTACATCTGGGGCTCCCAACAGGGAGCCTATTTTTGTGTGTAGTTGTGCCAGATTATATTAATCTACTCACCATATTACAACACACATGGGCTCTCTCATCAGAATCCAGTGATAGCACACAAGGGTTTACAGGGAGCCTCTATTATATTACAATATCCTCTGCATTACAAAGATAATCTCACTATTATTTGTGTTTTCATGCTTTACAGATATTGTACGTAATCACAATGAATATAAGAATGCGCACATCAGAAGAATATTGCGGAACAGTTCAATGGGTAACAAACTTGGCATCAAGGGATTGAGGTCCATTGTGGATGCAATGAAACCCACATGCTCCCGACCTATAGATTCGTATTCAGAATATGATCCTAATGACTATTCTGAGCTCAAGGAGTCAAAGGCAGATGGTCTATCCTGTTCACCCAATAAGGTGCCTGTTCTAATTTGGCAAGGTTTTATTGGTTGCACATATCTTGCATAAGGTGTCTTGCATTTCTTTTGCTTCATTGCACCGCCATCTGCTTAGTTTACTCATGATATATGTGAAGATGCCATGCCCATCCATTATCAACACCTATTCCATTTGTCGTCATACCATGTTTTTTCATTCAAATGTTGTTCTTGTGTTTCAGACATCCAAAAGGAAGAGGGTGATTGCAGAACCTGAAGGAGTACAAGCAAAGTCCTTGAAAAAGGTGGTGCTACCGAAGAAATCACATAGCACCCGACGTATATTGGCGATAGAACCAGCACCGCAAAACCTAGGATATCGCAACTATGCTGGTCGCTGCTTTGCTCTTGTGAGTACCTATTGTCCTATCGCTGTCCTTACATTCATACCTGGTGAATTATGTGACATCATTGTGCATTATAGCTTGCTTATCCACCGTTCGCTCCAAATTATCAGATCTATATTAATGCTTAAATTAATGTAGAATAAATCCAATGCTTATGAAGAAATTTAGTTATGCATTGTTCTTGTAAGTATCTGCTGTCCTTCATCACTGTACTTATATTTGTCAGCTAGTTCTTCATGTACACTTTGCAGCTTATTTTCCCTTGTCCTCCATTTTTCTACACATCAGATCTACATTTACTCTTGCCAAAATATTGAATAAAACCAATGTTACTGAAGAAGTTTAGCTCCGCATTGCTCTTGTCAGTGCCTTCTGCCTGTATGCTGTATTTACATTTGTACTCTGCATCTTAAGTTAAATAATTGCCATTTGCTCCTATATTTTCACATCTATATTTACTCTTAACAAAATGTAGAATAAAGGCAATACTCTTGAAGAAGAGTGTGCGGTAAACTTCTTGGGGGGGGGGGGGGGGGGGGGGGGGGGGGACAAGGCCTTTATAGAGCCTGTCTTCACTACTAATGTAAGTTTGTCCTCCTCGAGCCTTCAAACTTTGTTGTGTATATTTGGATAGCTATGAGTGCAAATGCTATTTTTTTTGTCGTCTGCATCAAATTGCTTGTTCAAAGTTTATAAAGTAGAAGTACATAAACATAAGTTTGTCCTTCTGAATTTCAGTTTTTAGTTGTACAACCTAGTTCCTTATTCATACCATGTAAATTAAACTAAACATAGCAAGTTATCTTCTTTAGCACTATGTGTATGCTTGTGTTCTTGATCTGTAATCCATTGGTGTGGTGAGACTACCAACAACAGCACAATGTCATATCCTGCTATGTCTCAACTATGAACAATGCCATATTATATTAATGTTATTTAAATCGTGTCTCTTTATTTACCAATATGAAATGGTATAAATTGACAGTACACTCACCATTCATGCTTATACGTTGTTTAGAACTACATCTATGCTTGTGTTCTTGATCTGTAATACAGTGGTCTGGTGAAGCTGGCTGCTCCTGCACAATGCCATTTCCTGCCGTCTTAACTATGAACAATGCCTATTATGTTAATGCTATTTTAAACCGTGTCTCTTTATTTCTGACAAAGAAATGAGATGAATTAACAGCGCTGATGCTTATATGTGCAAAACCTGTTATCTACCTACTTGTTTCTCTTTCTGGGTGACAACACTGCTGCTAGGAAGAACTGCCACAATGATAGTGAGACGAACCCATTGTTTGTCCCTCTAACACATATTCCAGAGGAGAAGGCAACACATCTTGAGGGTAGGGATACAACCACGAAGTCACATATTGATGTAGTGTCAAACTTACTCAGTGACACAAGCTCGATGAAGTCGCCGCCTGAATCTGTTCGACTTCTTCAGTCTGAAATTCAAGCAGAAATACATGCTTCCGCTCAAATCCGACTGGAACTCCAATCTCTATGCAAGATTAACCGTAAGTACATGACGTTTACTGATGCTACATAGCTTAAGTTGGTGGATATGAGCACCAAAGAAGCGCAGTCTCATCAGGTTGCTAAGCTGCTTGCGCTGCGGCTCTTGGGCCGGGCTAACCTTTCTTGAACTGTGTTGAAGTGCTATCGGTTCTGTCTATTATTTTGTCCGCCTGTTAACTTCCACTGGTGGTGACCTGCCCAGTTTATGTAATCTGCTGTCTAGTTGCCCTTTATTATCACTGGCGGCGAACTTTGATGCCCAGGGGATGTAATATGCTGTAATTTCTTTGTTGTATAGTCTAGGTTTATTCTTCGTCACGATGTTGCAATTTATTTGCTGTTTCTGTTGTCGTTGCTCTGAGAAAAGGTCGTAATATTCGATCGGTGCACAATGAGCCAATAGGTTAGGTTTATAAAATAATAATTTATGTACTAAAACTGGCCGATAGCCAATCGCTAGTACGGGCCGAACCGTGGGCCTACAATCATCTTGGGCCATTAGTTTGGTCTAGTCTTAATCTGGCCCACTATTAGTTTCGGGCCTTTAAAAGGCCGAGTAAACCGCCTGCCTTAATTGGGCCCGAAAATTAAATAGGCTTTTAACATATTGAAATGTTTTTGGGCCTTGGCTGACCCAATTACATGACGGACGGGAAGCAGGCCGGATGTATAACGGGCCTAAATTAGGCCCAACACTCTCAAGGGCCTTTAACGGGCCGATAGGCAGTTTGGGCTAGAATGTATCCACGAAGACTACGGGCTGTTAAGAGGTCGAAAGTAACTACGGACCATAATTAGGCCCAGGTGCAACTCGGGCCTTTAAATGGCCGAAAGTGAAACCGGGCCGAAAGAGGCCCATATATAGACAGGGCCGCTGACAGGCCAAAACTAGTATCGGGCCGAACTGTTAAACGGGCCATTAAGAGGCCGAAGAGCAAATCAGGCCGCCAATGGGCCCAATGGCACAGTAGCTGTTAAAAGGGCCGTATCTGTTATGGGCCGTAATTTGGCCCAAGAAATAAAAGTCAGTTAACAGGCCGGATCAGGTGTGGACCGTAATTTGGCCCAAACTATTGTAGGCTGTTAACGGGCCGGATCTGACATGGGCCGTAAACTGGGCCCAGAATATTGCAGTCATTTAACGGCCCGTATCTGATGTGGGCTATAATTTGGTCCAGAAAATGTTAGGCTGTTAACGGGCCGGCCCATTAGATCTGACGAAATCTTGTGGGCCTGTTCCTGGGCCGGCTTTTAGACCTATATGGGCCTCTATTGGGCCGTCCCACGTGTCAACGTTTCATTGGCGGTTCTTGTCGAAATGGACGGTTGACATCTGTCCCAACGCTGAGCCGACATGTGGTTCGTCGGCGAATGAGAATTTTACACGTGAAAATTCGCCATTGGTCCGGGCTGTTAACGGGTTATCGGATCCAAACCGGAACCCGATAGCTTAACGGCGACCCGTTACGGTGGATGCCACGTGTCGGTCACCCTTGACGAAAGCACTTCTATGACGCGCGATTTATCGTCATGGAAGTGGACACTTCCGTGATGATAATTTTGGTAATGTCATGGAACACTTCTACGGCAGCACAGGTATGACTATCTTGATTCTGTCATAAAATCGTCATGGATGTACATGCATGACAGAAAACGTGACCTACTGTGACAAACACGTATCACCACGGAAGTGTATTTTTTTTTGTAGTGACCCACCCTAATCTTGGGCCTTGTGTAGGGGCGTGTGAGGCCCTGGGCACCACCTATGACACTTCTTCCTTCCGATGACTTATATATACCTCAAAACCCCACGCCAAACTACATCATGATTTTCCGCCGCCGTTTCGACGTGTTCGTAGACAATCCATTCTAGAGTCCATTTTATGTACTCTGTCGGAGCGGGAAATCATGATCCGCATCTTCTTCCTTGCCATTACTTCCCTCATGGTGATGCGTGAGTAGTCATTCCTTGGACTATGGGTTCATCTGTCCGTTCTTCAATACAAATATCAGATGTTTGTCTAACATGATTGTGATCAATTTGATGTAATCTGTGGTATCTTTTTTGCGGTGTGATGAATTGTTGACAATTGAATTCTATATGAATTTTGCCTTGATTTTTGCATGATATATAGATATACGCTCTTGGGCTCCATGAAGCCCGAATTTTTAAAAAATTCTAAGATTGATGTTTTAAGTATCAAAACAAACAACTAGATGGGAGAGCGTATATATCTATATACGAAAGATCTGCAAGATGGGATAGTGTACATTAGTTTAATTAGGTTGATCTCTATGACTATGAGTGATTAGTTGTGGTAACAATAAGCATAAAAACTCGCAGTATATCCTCACCGCTAAGGATAAAAAGATAATCGATCCCGCACCCGTCAGTGGACGTAGGTGTAGGGATTAAGAGGCTGTCAACCTCTTTTTTGCGGAAAGAAGTTGTCAACCTTATACTATCAAAGTACTTAATGCAATGCTTTGTTTTGCGATAGTTCAAAACGGTGCCCAGGTTCATCTACACCCGGTGAACAGTAAGTTAAAGAAAATAGTAAAAAAAAAACTGAAATTTTTAGGTATCCAAGATGCTCACTTGCGGATTTTCGTGGTGTTTAGACATCTGAGGAGCTCGTACCAATAATAATAATAATAATAATATTTTAAAAAAGTTTCTCACACGCATAAAATTTGTTTGTTTCGACACGTTCTCCTCAAATGTTGAAACACCACAAAAATTTGCATGAACCTTGACTACCAAAGCCTCATCGAGCGTTTCTTCAGCGGTTGCTGCTGTTGCGTGCTGCGGGCGGCCGTGCCAACCCCAAGGTGGGGGCTTGTTGATACGTTTCTACTAAATTCTTGCATATGTTCTTGAATGATAAGTTTATTCTAGTTCAACCTGAATATCCGGATGCTCAAGCAGAGACCAGCACAAGTATTAAACCCATTAAGCTACGCGGGGAAGGCGGCCAACCAGCTATGCCACGTGGCGCAAGCTGGTTGGCCGCGGTGAGAACTCTTTTGTAATTTTTTTAGATGAAAGTGTAGATTTTTTTATATGTATTTTATTCTTTTTAGATGGAGGTGAGGCCTCTGGTATTTTTTTAAATGAAGGGTTATACAAAGTGGCACTCGCTGGTAGGCTGCGATGGTAATTTTTTTCCTTTTTACTTTTTTTAGATGAAGGCAAGGATTTATATTTAAGAAAAAATGAAAATCGTGCGCACAGCTTCCTCTTAGTGGCGCCCCAACCACTAGTAACCCCCAACCACTAGTAACCAGTAAAAGGCAGGGAGCATGTAAATTCTCGGTGCATCAAAACAAGTGTGCCCAATCTTAGTGGTCACTGACTGACTACATGCCGACTGTGGAAGAACTTCACACCTACATTTAGACTGGCACACAAGCATGAAACAAATACGTAACCAGGAATATTATGAAGCAAACAACAACAATATGGAGTATGCATGCATCAATCCATGGCCCAACAGCTTCATTGCATCCAGCAAACACCACTTGCTTCACTCCAAGTTTACTTTCAGTTCAACATGACTGCCAACAGTACTAACTAAATTAAGAGATCCCGAAAGAAACTTAGCATGCATGGTCACATCTAGCCAACATATACTGCGCCCTAGGTTCAGGCACAAACACAAAACACTGTATAGTTATATCCTGAGGTTAATTCCCTCTTGCTGCCCTCGGTAAAGGCAAGTGTCAATTCAAGGGGGCGCTCTTCTATAGAAAATCGCCAGGGACAGAAGCTGGGTCGAGCTCGTAGAAGTCCCGGAGCTTGCCGCCTTCCTCCTTTGTAAGACGGAATGATGGAATTCGGTGAGAAAACCTCAGGTTCTCTTTCCTAGGTATTTTCAGTACTCCCTTGGTAAGGTCAGGCTTGAACACAACGACATAGCCATCAACTTTAGTCAGAAAAGAAAATAATGTGCTTCGTTTACTGCACTCGACGATCTCCCCGATAGCATAATCAGTAGTGTGCTTGTTGCTGGAAGGAACCCAATCAGGTGACCAGTTCTTGTAGATGGCCCAAACTTCACCGACTTTCGGAAGAATTTTAACCTGCCAGTTCATATCGATTTGGCTATTTTCTACCAAATGAGAGAAGGGGTGGCTTCTACCATACTTGGCTTGCCAGCTTCGTATTTTAAATTTGCCACAGCTCACAGGTACATTCTGCCCCAACCACAGCTTCTCCTGCGCCTGTTGAGGGCAGGCCTGGAGCCAGGTCAAATGCACTTCGAACGGTTGTATCTCAACTTTGCTCACCCAACCATACACATTCGGGAATGTATCAGTGTCATTGTAGATAGCCCAAATTTGGCCACTTTCAAACTTCTCACATGACCGGTCTTCTTCGAAGTTGTGGAATTCAGATTCTGGATATGGATAAGAAATGAGTTCCGAAGACATGTAAGAGTCGAGAGTAATGGAAGGAAATGCTGTTTCCAGATCACTTGGAAGAGCTGCTGTATCCAGTTCCAGGAGCTCTTCTGCAACGCCCATCCTTTCATTTTCATGTGTTCTATAAAAGGGGATACAGTGAGAAAATCTCAGTAGCTCACTTGATGGTATCGAAAAGAAGCGTTTGTCCTTGGCTTGTGCAAACAGACTAACAAAGCCTTCAATCCTCACTAGCGGCGAAACAATGACATCGCCATTCGTTGAGCCATCAGAGATAACTTCCACGACATCATATCCATAGGATCGACATTTATCTGCATCGGAGCTCCATTGCATGCTCCATCTTTTATAAAGAGCCCATACCTCACCCTTATTAGGATTTATTTGATAGGAGTTCCCATTTTTGCCTCTTGTCAATGGAACTCTGTGAGACAGGTATGTGGATGGATCTTGTAATAGGGTTGTTGTTTCTCCTCCTAAGCAGAAGCTTCCGCAAGATACAGGCAATTCCTTATTATTCCAATTGGCTTCTTGCTCATTCCTTGGATTGTACTCCAGCCATGTCAGCTGAACTCTTAAGTCAGAAGTATCAATGTGCTTTACCTGAGCATAATCTCTTGGCATGCCATCAAGGTTATCATAAAGGGCCCAGATTTGATCAACTGCAATCAGGTTTATATCTCTGATCTTGCCAAAGCCAAAAAAGTCAGGATGATGATAGGTATCACAGGACTGCCAAGCTTCTGAGGAGCACTACCACTTGCTTCCTTGTAACTTTGCTGATTGGCTTCACGACTTGCAGTTACTCCACCTTGGCTATCCACTCTACTTAAGGCATGATGCTCAGCAGACTGATTCTCAGCAACATCAGCATTGTCATTAAACATTTGCTCAGAAGCACTAGATGGTGAGTCATGGTTCCTTTGCATCTTATAATTAGAGGAGTCTGTGCCGTGGCTGCAGTCTGGGCCATCATCTTGCTTTCTCTTACCTAATCTCTGAAGGCTGGAGGACCTTGCAATATTTGGCACTAGAGATGCATCTTCACTTCTAAAGTTCTGTGTGGAAATGAAGTTCGGATCAGGATGAGCTGATGTCAAATTGCTAACTGATTCCTTGCCTGCAGCAGGCGCAGAAGATTTAGCTTGGTTCATTGCTGAAAGCTGAACTACATCGCTTCTTGTCTCTGAACAGTTACCTTCCTCATCACCGCTTGCCCTGTCAATCCTTTCTCTATGTTCATCAATTTGAGTAGCATTCATGGTAGGTTCAGAGTAAATGTTCCCCCCTGTCTGGGCCTGCTGATTGGTGATGCCATGTTGTTGACATGAAATCTTCCCAGGTGAAACTTCAGCATTATGTGTTGAATGAGATAGGAAACTCGAGGGCATTGCCTGTTCATGCAGCTTGAATGCAAAGAACAATTTACCACAGTTGTCACAGGTGACCAAAAAGTTCTTTTTGTAGTACACGAATCGCCTCCGACAATGCGGGCATATAGTCCAGAACACCAGTACAAAAGCAGGTGGTTGTTTGCATCCATCCACATGACTTTCATTTCCACCAGTCTTATTTGGTAGCTGTGTAGCTTTGCTTGTCACATGTTTGGAAGCATACTGCCTTCTGATGTCATACAAAGACCGCTCCGTACGATCACACAGTATCTTGCGAGCTTCTGAGACCAACTTCAGAGCAACTTCAGCACCAGGGAGTGTGTTTTTATCAGGATGGAGCCAAAAGGCAAGTTTCTCATATTGCTTTGTTATGCAAGGTGTCCTTCTGGGAAACCACCTGACCATCAAGGCTAACCTCCTCCTCCTCACACCTAGTAGTACTGAAACCGCACATCATGTACTCGGTTTTAGTTCTACTAAGCCTAAACCCTTTCGATTCCAAGGTTTGTCTCCATAACTCTAACTTCCTATTTACCCCTGTCCGACTATCGTCAACTAGCACCACATCATCCGCAAAGAGCATACACCATGGGATATCTCCTTGTATATCCCTTGTGACCTCATCCATCACCAATGCAAAAAGATAAGGGCTCAAAGCTGACCCCTGATGCAGTCCTATCTTAATCGGGAAGTCGTCAGTGTCAACATCACTTGTTCGAACACTTGTCACAACATTATCGTACATGTCCTTGATGAGGGTAATGTACTTTGCTGGGACTTTGTGTTTCTCCAAGGCCCACCACATGACATTCCGTGGTATCTTATCATAGGCCTTCTCCAAGTCAATGAACACCATATGTAAGTCCTTCTTTTGCTCCCTATATCTCTCCATAAGTTGTCGTACCAAGAAAATGGCTTCCATGGTCGACCTCCCAGGCATGAAACCAAACTGATTTTTGGTCACGCTTGTCATTCTTCTTAAGCGGTGCTCAATGACTCTCTCCCATAGCTTCATTGAATGGCTCATCAGCTTAATTCCACGGTAATTAGTACAACTCTGAACATCCCCCTGGGGGGGGGGGGGGGGGGGGGGGGGGGGGGGGGGGGGGGGGGGGGGGGGGGGGGGGGGGGGGGGGGGGGGGGGGGGGGGGGGGGGGGGGGGGGGGGGGGGGGGGGGGGGGGGGGGGGGGGGGGGGGGGGGGGGGGGGGGGGGGGGGGGGGGGGGGGGGGGGGGGGGGGGGGGGGGGGGGGGGGGGGGGGGGGGGGGGGGGGGGGGGGGGGGGGGGGGGGGGGGGGGGGGGGGGGGGGGGGGGGGGGGGGGGGGGGGGGGGGGGGGGGGGGGGGGGGGGGGGGGGGGGGGGGGGGGGGGGGGGGGGGGGGGGGGGGGGGGGGGGGGGGGGGGGGGGGGGGGGCCTTCACCAAGAGTTGGCCTGCTCCGTCCTTGATGCATTTGACTTGGCCAATGTCCCTCGTCTTCCTCTCTCGGATCTTGGCCATCTTATAGATGTCCCTTTCGCCTTCCTTTGTGCCTAACCGTTGGTAGAGGTCCTCATATGCCCGACCCCTTGCTTCACCAACAGCTCGCTTTGCAGCCTTCTTCGCCATCTTGTACTTCTCTATGTTGTCTGCACTCCTATCCAGGTATAGGCGTCTGAAGCAATCTTTCTTCTCTTTAATCGCCTTCTGGACATCATCATTCCACCACCAGGTATCCTTATCTTCGCTTCTCCTTCCCCTGGACACTCCAAACTCCTCCGAGGCCACCTTACGAATGCAAGTCGCCATCTTCATCCACACATTGTCCGCATCCCCTCCTTCCTCCCAAGGGCCCTCCTTAATGACCCTCTCGTTGAACGCCTGAGCTACCTCCCCCTTGAGCTTTCACCACTTCGTTCTAGCGACTTTGGCACGCTTATCCCGCTGGACACGAATCCGAAAGCGGAAGTCAGCAACCACCAGCTTATGCTGGGGTACAACACTCTCTCCAGGTATCACCTTACAGTCTAGGCACGCACGCCTATCTTCTCTTCTCGAGAGGATGAAATCAATCTGGCTAGAGTGTTGGCCACTACTAAAAGTCACCAGATGTGATTCTCTCTTTCTAAAGAGGGTGTTAGCTACAATCATGTTGTAGGCTAGAGCAAAGCTTAAGACATCTTCTCCTTGATGATTCCTGATGCCATAGCCAAAGCCCCCATGCGCCCCTTCAAAACCTGTGTT
>JAAAWM010008750.1:0-16464 GCA_036873465.1 Thinopyrum obtusiflorum
CTCATCTTGTGTAGATCTTTGATGACTTGTCCTTCCTTTCTGAATCCTTGCTTCTGCAAGAGGGTCTTCGTTCATAACGATCATCTCTACTCCTTCTCTCTCTTGGTGGTGATTCATCTCTTTTACTTCTCTTTGGTGAATCTTCACTTTTCTTGTAAAGAGCCGTGCACTCATTGGAGTAGTGTCCAGGTCTTCCACAATTGTAGCAATTATGATCACAACTAGAAGATCTTTTGTCATTGTAGGATCTTGACTTGGAGCTTCTCTCTTTGCTTCTATTCTTGTAGAACTTGTTGAAGTTCTTCACCATTAAGCTCAATTCTTCATTGGAAACTTGTTTCTCACTTGATGTTGTAGGAGCATCACATGAAGCTTTGTAAGCACCACTTGACTTATTGTGGAGCTCTTCCTTATCCTTGAGTGACATCTCATGAGCAACAATTCTACCAATGAGTTCCGTGGGCTTGAGATATTTGTAGTTGGGCATCATTTGGATCAAGGTGCACACGGTATCATATTTTCCATCCAAGGCTCTTAGGATCTTCTTGATGATGAATTTGTCGGTCGTCTCTTCGCTTCCTAAGACGGCAATCTCATTTGTGATGAGAGCAAGCCTAGAGTACATCTCAGCAACTCCTTCACCATCCTTCATCTTGAACTTGTCAAGTTGACTTTGAGGCACATCCAATTTGGATTCCTTGATGGACTCGGTACCTTCGTGCATATCAACCAAAGTATCCCAAATTTCCTTTGCATTCTCAAGGCGGCTGATTTTGTTGAATTCTTCGGGGCACAATCCGTTGAAGAGAATACGCAAGCTTGAGCATTGTATTGCAACATCTTCATTTCTTCCGCGGACGCTTCACGATCCGGTTCTTTTCCATCCTCGAAGAAATTACCTTGCAAGCCAATGCACACAATAGCCCAAACGGTGGGGTTATGACCAAGAATATGCATTTTCATCTTATGCTTCCAACTAGCAAAATTAGTACCATCAAAATAAGGACCTCTACGGTGGTAATTTCCCTTGCTAGACGCCATACTCTCCTAGGTTGTGAAACCAAGGCTATGATCACCAAAGCTATGGAAATCAAGGCAAATGGAGACCAAAGCTCTGATACCACTTGTAGGATCGAAAGTAGGTCTAGAGGGGGTGATTAGACTACTTGACCAAATAAAAATCTAACCTTTTCCCAATTTTAGTTGTGGGCAGATTTTAACAACTTAGCACAAGTCAAGGTAGTTGTCGGAGTCAGAACCGGATACCCATTCACCAACATGAGCTTGATGTCGGGGGGGGGGGGGGGGGGGGGGGGGGGGGGGGGGGGGGGGGGGGGGGGGGGGGGGGGGGGGGGGGGGGGGGGGGGGGGGGGGGGGGGGGGGGGGGGGGGGGGGGGGGGGGGGGGGGGGGGGGGGGGGGGGGGGGGGGGGGGGGGGGGGGGGGGGGGGGGGGGGGGGGGGGGGGGGGGGGGGGGGGGGGGGGGGGGGGGGGGGGGGGGGGGGGGGGGGGGGGGGGGGGGGGGGGGGGGGGGGGGGGGGGGGGGGGGGGGGGGGGGGGGGGGGGGGGGGGGGGGGGGGGGGGGGGGGGGGGGGGGGGGGGGGGGGGGGGGGGGGGGGGGGGGGGGGGGGGGGGGGGGGGGGGGGGGGGGGGGGGGGGGGGGGGGGGGGGGGGGGGGGGGGGGGGGGGGGGGGGGGGGGGGGGGGGGGGGGGGGGGGGGGGGGGGGGGGGGGGGGGGGGGGGGGGGGGGGGGGGGGGGGGGGGGGGGGGGGGGGGGGGGGGGGGGGGGGGGGGGGGGGGGGGGGGGGGGGGGGGGGGGGGGGGGGGGGGGGGGGGGGGGGGGGGGGGGGGGGGGGGGGGGGGGGGGGGGGGGGGGGGGGGGGGGGGGGGGGGGGGGGGGGGGGGGGGGGGGGGGGGGGGGGGGGGGGCCAACACATGCAATTCTAAGAGTGTAGCAGCGGAAAGTAAAATATTGCATATGAAGATAAAGGGAAGGGTTTGGAGAGTGCAAACGCAAGGATGACATGGAGATTTTTGGCATGGTTCTGATAGGTGGTGTTATCGTACATCCACGTTGATGGAGACTTCAACCCACGAAGGGTAACGGTTGCCGAGTCCACGGAGGGCTCCACCCATGAAGGGTCCATGAAGAAGCAACCTTGTCTATCCCACCATGGCCATCGCCCACGAAGGACTTGCCTCACTCAGGTAGATCTTCACGAAGTAGGCGATCTCCTTGCCCTTACAAACTTCTTGGTTCAACTCCACAATCTTGTCGGAGGCTCCCAAGTGACACCTAACCAATCTAGGAGACACCACTCTCCAAAAGGTAATAGATGTTGTGTTGATGATGAACTCCTTGCTCTTGTGCTTCAAATGATAGTCTCCCCAACACTCAACTCTCTCTCACAGATTTGGATATGGTGGAAAGATGATATGAATGGAAAGCAACTTGGGGAAGGCTAGAAATCAAGATTCTTGTGGTAGGATTGGTATATCTTGATCTCAACACATGAGTAGGTGGTTCTCTCTCAAAAAATGTAGGCTGGAAGTGTAGGCATATTCTGATGGCTCTCTCACATATGGAGAAGGGGGTGGAGGGGTACATATAGCCTCCACAAAAAATCCAACCGTTACACACATTTGACCCAACTCGGTCAAACCGAATAGAAGAACTCGGTGAGACCGATTTAGTTCAAAATGTGAACGTTAGAAATCTCGGTGGGACCGACTGGAACAACTCGGTGGGACTGATGTGCTAGGGCTAGGGCAAAACCTCATCTTGGTGAAGCCGATTGCTTGAACTCGGTGAGACCGATTTCAGCAAAGAGCAAACAGAGAGTTGGTCAAGCAAGCTTGGTGTGACCGATCGCTCATTTCGGTGAGACCGAAATGTTACAAAGGGAAACAGAGAGTTTGGAAGGCCATCTCAGTGAGAACGAGATCCGTATCGGTGTGACCGAAGTGTTTAGGGTTTCTAGCAGTGGCTATGTCAGATGAACTCGGTGGCGCCGGATTGAAGATTTCAGTGGGGCCGAGTTTGACTTTGGGTTTTGGACATATCTGGAAATGAGAAAGTGGTTGAGGGCTTTGGAGCAATATCACTAAGCATTTTGAGCAAGTAGACCATTAAGCAACACCTCATCCCCTTTCAAT
Organism: Thinopyrum obtusiflorum; assembly: GCA_036873465.1. NCBI lineage: Eukaryota > Viridiplantae > Streptophyta > Magnoliopsida > Poales > Poaceae > Thinopyrum > Thinopyrum obtusiflorum. Next base: position 3,155 of record JAAAWM010008750.1, read on the forward strand.
AGTATTGGCTATCCTATGGACTCAATGTGATCTTGGATCACTAAGATATAAATGAAGTGTCTTGAGCTTTTGTCAATATGTGTCCTTAGCATTTTGAGCGGTCCACGTCTCTAGTCCATGCCATGCCATTCATTGAACTTTCTGAAATATTAAACTTGAATGGATATTAGTTCAATGAGCTATATGTTGTTATGAATTACGAAAACCACCCGGGGATTAGTTGCACTTTCAATCACTTATGATGAGACAGTCACGCCCGTGGGTTAGTATGAGACATGCTACTCTTATAAAGAGTGCAGTTTCATCCTCCCCATATGATTCTCAAGAAACAACAAGTCTAAATGATGATATTCAATGTAGCTCTGTTATTAAAGACCGCATTTCCCCTACACCACCATCGCAGGTACTTGCTCTAACTTCGTAGTGTGATATGTGGTTGCATGTTGCATATGGTGTCTAGCTTGTATTGCTTCTAATTAGGGTAAATTGTATCTGCTTAGTTTACACATTATACCTGTGAATATGACATGTCTTCTTGTTTTTGGTACATACTACATCTATCTGTTAACCATGTTCTTACATGAAACTAACGCTCTTGTGTATTCTGCATCAATCACTTACGGTGAGACACCTTTATCCATTGCATATTGCATATGATTTCTAGCCTGTTGTCATGTATTGTTTCTAATTTGTTGAAATACCCTTATGAGGCCACCCTTTTAATTTGGCAGAGTGATATTGGTTTCATCTTTCTTATGGTGTCTATCTTGCATTCCTTCTAGTTAGTTCAAACACCTTCTGCTTAGTTTACACTTTACACATCATACATGTCAATATGTCATGCCGTCCTGTTTTTCATACATATTCCATCCTCCTATCATGCGGTTGCCTTACATCAAAGTAGTGTTCGTCAGTATCATGCATCAATGAGTTCTAAAGAGCAAATTTTATTCCTTTTTCTTGTGGGTTTGACTTGACAAGGCAAAATTAAAAAGAGGAAGGAAAAGAGTAAGGAAGGCGATGGTGGTGGTCCTCTGCAGCAACGCAAATGGAGCATCTGTACGGATTCTCCTTATACTGCTACTGCATTACAAGTTCCAAGTCTCCGCTCCCCTACTCCACCATCCCAGGTGCTTGCTCTAACTTGGTAGTGTGATATCTGGTTGCATGTTGCATATGGTGTCTAGCTTGTATTGCTTCTAATTAGTGTAAACTGCGTCTGCTTAGCTTACACATTAACGTGTGAATATGACACAGCTTCATGTTTTTGATACATACTATATCTGTCTATCACACCATGTTCTTACATGAAACTACTGTTCTTGTGTATCCTGCATCAGTCACTTATGATAAGACACCTTTAAGTTGGCAATGTGATATTGGTTACGTCTTCAATATGATTTCTAGCATGTACTTCTTCTAATTTGTTGAACGTCACCTATGACGAGACAGTTTTAACTTGGCAGAGTGATATTGGTTGCACCTTCCATATGGTGTCTAGCTTGAAGTGCTTCTAATTTATTGAAGTGCCTTCTGCTTAGTTTCCATATCATAGGTGTGAATATGTCATGCCGTCCAGTTTTTCGTACATATTCCATCCTCGTATCATGAGTTTGCCTTTCATTAGAGTAGTGTTCGTCAGTATCATGCATGAATGAGTTCTGAAGAGCGGATTTTATTCCTTTTTCTTGTCTGTTTGACTTCACAATGCAAAATCAATAAAGCGGAAGGAAATTTGTAAGGCATTGGATGATGGTGGTCCTTCTGAGCAACTGAAACAGAGGGTCTCTACAGATTCTACTCCGCCATCCTCCCAACCAGATTCGCAAGACAACGCAAGGCTAGACAGTCAACTTAGATGTGTAGATGATGAGCACATCTCCCCTACTCCACCACTAAAGATGTTTGCTCTAACCTGGCACTACTATATGTGGTTGCATGTTGCGTATGATGTCTAGCTTGTATTGCTTCTAACTTTGTTGTATTGCATCTGCTTACTGTACACATTATACCTATGAGTATGACACATGTTCCTGTTTCTAGAACATACTATATCTGAGCACACCATGTTCTTACATCAGACTACTGTTCTTGCGTATCCCGCATCAGTCACTTATGATGAGACACCTTTAAGTGGCCACTGTGATATTGGTTGTGTCTTGCATATGAGTTCTAGCATGTACTGCTTCTAATTTGTTGAAACACCAGACAGTTTTAACTTGGCAGAGTGATATTTGTTACTTCTTTCATATGGTGTCTAGCTTACAATGCTTCAAATTTGTTGAAGTGTCTTCTGCTTAGTTACCACATCATAGATGTGAATATGTCATGCCGTCCTGTTTTTCATACATATTCCATCCTCGTATCATGTGTTTGCCTTTCATCCGAGTAGTGTTCGTTAGTATCATGCATGAATGAGTTCTGAAGAGCGAATTTTATTCCTTTTTCTTATCGGTTTGACTTCACAATGCAAAATCAATACATCAGAAGGAAATTAGTAAGGCAGTGGATGATGGTGGTCCTTCGGAGCAACTCAAACAGAGGGTCTCTACAGATTCTACTCCACCATCCTCCCAACAAGATTCGCAAGACAACACAAGGCTGGACAGTCAACGTAGCTGTGTAGATGATGAGCACGTGTCCCCTACTCCAACATCTCACGTGCTTGCTCTAACTTGGCACTGTTATATGTGGTTGTGTGTTTCGTATGATGTCTAGTTTGTATTGCTTCTAATTTTGTTGAATTGCATCTGCGTAGCTTACAACTTATACCTTTCAATATGACACGTGTTCCTATTTCTAGAACATAATAAATCTATCTATCACACCATGTTCTTACATCAAAGTACTGTTGTGTATCCTGCAACAATCATTTACCCATAATACACATTTAACTTGGGAGTGTGATATAGGTTGCATCTTGCATTGTCTTCTAGCTTGTACTACTTCTAATTTGTTGAAATGGCACTTATAACGAGACACTTTTTACCTGGTAGAGTGATATTGGTTGCATGTTCATATAGTGCCTAGCTTTCATTTCTTCTAATTTTGTTGAAATGCCTTATGCTTACTGTTTTTCATACATATTCCATCCTCCTATAATAGGTATGAATATGCAATGATGTCGTTTTTTTGTATATATTCCATCCTCCTATCATGTGCTTGCCTTACATCAAAGTAGTGTTCGTCTGTATCATGCATCAACCAGTTATGCAGAGCTAATTTTATTCCTTTTCTTATGGTTTTGACTTCAGAAGGCAATATCAAAAAAGAGGAAGGAAAAGAGTAAGTTAGGGGATGTTGGTGGTCCTCCGGACTGACGCAAACGGAGGCTCTCTAGATTTTCCACTGCTACTGCTACTGCAGTTGAAGTCCCAAGTCTATATGATGAGTTCATCTCCCCTACTCCGCCATCGCAGGTGCTTGCTCTAAGTTGACAGTGTGATAATTGGTTTCATGTTGCATATGGTGTCTATCTTGTATTTCTTCTAATTTGATTAAACTGCACCTGCTAAGTTTATATGTTATACATGTGCATATGACATGTCTTTCTGTTTCCAGAATACATTGCATCTATCTATCGTACCATGTTCTTACATCAAAGCACTATTGTTGTGTATCCCACATCAATCACTTATGATTGGACGCTTTTAACTTGGCAGTGTGATATTGGTTGCATCTTGCATTGATTTCTAGGTTGTACTGCTTCTAATTTTTTGAAATGCCACTTATGACAAGACACTTTTAACTTGACAGAGTGATATTGGTTGCATCTTCCATATGGTGTCTAGCTTGCATTGCTTCTAATTTCTTGAAAATCCTTCTTCTTAGTCTAAACATCGTTGGTGTGAATATGTCATGCCGTCCTGTTTTTCTTACATATTCCATCCTCCTCATACGGTTGTCTTACATCAAAGTATTGCTCGTCTGTATCATGCATCAATGAGTTCTGAAGAGCGAATTTTATTCTTTTGTGTTGTGGGTACGACTTGACATGGCAAAGTCAAAAAAGAGCAAGGAAAAGAATATAGTAGGGAATGGTGTTACTCGTCAGGTGCAATGGAAAAGGATTATCCCTCGAGATTCTGCTGGTACTTATAATGCAGTAGAAGGTCCAAGTCCACCGGCTAAATCTACAAACACAGTATCCCCAGCTCCACCAGCTGCAGCACCTCCTTCAATTGTACCGACATCTCAACGAGTTACTCGTTCGTTTGCTCCGTAAGTGGCATGTTCCCAAGCTGCCTTCACACCTAACACTACTTCCGAAGCACTGCTGACACTACAAGACTTGGCAAGATTAGATGAACCTCATGAGCATCAACACCAAGACGGTACCTAACCGAGTCAAGTTGCAGTTGCATGCTCCTTTATATGTACTCTCACAGTTTGATGTGCACTAACACTTTCCATATTCGTTGTTGAACTAGCACCACGGCGCAAGAGGAAACAAACATCGGGGATAATGCTTAATAGATTAACAAAATCAAAAGGAGGAAGAATGGAGATCCATTTTGAGGCAGGTTTAAAAAGGCCACGTGATGCTACAAAGTCAGCCACGTTAGTATCAGAGGCAGCCATTGCCGTTAGGTGTCATGCACATATCCTCCCAACGTGGATCCAGTACAGGAATGAGAAACATGATACCCAGTTTAACACCTTCCTTGACCATTTATCCATAAGTAATGTTATTCGTCGCAATTTGTAATATTGTTTTGCTCTGTCCCATAATTTCTAGCTTCCTCCTAATGAGACTCACGTTCTTTTTTCAACAGATGATGTTCAAGTTGGATCCGAAAGATGATGCAACTAAACAAGCATGCACTCATGTTTTTGACTCTGCTCTGCGATAGTATCGGTATCACCTTAGAAAAACTCAATTTGAAGGCTATCGGGATCGGGGCTCCGCGGACCCAAACAAGGTTCGAACTCTGGGGCATGTGCTAAGGATCTTGCCAAGCTACAGCTCGATGCTTGCCGCCCTACAGCCTAGCTACGTCATGTTCAAGCGAGCTGGGAGAAGAAGTGGAAATGTTCGTTTACCCAGGTTCAGGCCACCTTGCGGTGTAAAACCCTACTCCTGCTTTGTGGTGGATTGCCTCACGAGGAGGATGAGGATGAACTAGTACAAGTGCCAGCTACCTCGAGGGAGCTCAATGGCCGAGGGATTCGATCCCTCTCTACGGTGGAGACTAGCCTATCTTTATAGTGGCCTTGGTCCTCTACCCTCATAGCTTAGGCGGGAAGGGATACCACAATGGCCAATTTGAAGGGTGACAGGAGTACACCCTATCCTGACTAAAGGTGGTCTTCATCTGCAAAGCCTCTCGTCGTGACGCAGCAGTGGGCTCGGTGATGACCTTCGTCCTGCCGAGCCCGTGGTCTTGGTCTTGTTGCACCAGGATGGAAACCTTTGGGGGATTCCTTGGGAACCCACGTACGTCCTTGCCTCCTTAGAACCAAAGAGGAAACTGTCCTGGACTGTGCCCGTTGGCGCCCTCTTGGCCTTGGTCGTCATGGCTCACGTCACCGCGCCCCTCGCAAGGTGGGACGCTTGCCTAGAGATATCCACTCCTTGGGAGGTAGCCTCGGGGGGCCGCTCCTCGGGAGGACTTGATGTCATTTGCCTCGCGAGGCAGGGGCCCTCATGAGGGTCTTGCTCATGCTCGTGAGGCCTTGGAGTTGGGTCGCGCTAGGCCGTCGATGGAGCCACGCGTTGGGCCGCAGGCAGACGGGTCTGGGTACCCCCGATCCCAGAACGCCGACAGTAGCCCCCGGGCCCACAGCGTGCTTGGCCTAGCTTCAAGGTGAAGGCAACGAAGGGAGGGCGAAGTTATGCGGGTCCTAACCGCCTACGGGCCAGGCTTGACGTGTGGCGCACGACGGGACATGGACGCCCCCACTTCCCCACGTCGCCTCGGCAACTACCCAGGCTGACAAAAGACTGGCGCGTGCCGCGGGGCCATCATTGCTCGAAGGTGGAAGGGCACCAGTTGGCCTTCTCTGATCGCCTATAAGAGGGCGAAGGGGAGAGTCCCCAACTCATCTCTGTCTTCTCGCCCGTTCGCCTCCAACCTTTGTTGCAGCAGCCATGGCGCCAGTGAGGAGGTTCACCACCATGGAGAAGGGCAAGGCGCCACGGGAAGAGCCGTAGCTGCCGCCGCCCAAGAGAGGGCACGGCCGCCCCCACAAATCCGCCGCAACGCCCGTGGCGGCTCCTCAGGGGCACGAGTGTGCTCCGTTGGGGGACCGCACCGGCTCCGGTAGCCACGGGAAGAACCCCACCCGCGGAAGCGGCCGCTGGAGTCGTGGCGGCCATGGCCGAGGGGGGAGGTGTGAGGTGGCCGCCCGGCCATCTCGCCCGCGGGCCCACTTAGATGACATGGCCTGAGAGTTTGTAGTGTGGATGGAGAGTCCACCCTGCGCCTGGATCCGGCTTCCGCGCTCCTTTGTGGAGGAGCTGCCGGCGGGAGGACCCGTCGGGCTATGGCTACAACCTAACGGCTGCTACAATAGGTCCTCATGGGAGGAGGTCGAGGTCACCCCCTCCGGCTATGTGTACCTAACCCAAGGGTGGCAATCGTTCGCCCGCGCCCGCGGCCTGAAGGGGAGGCACACCCTCCACTTCAAGTACGATGGGGCGATGATGCTCTTCGTCAAGATCTTCGGGGAAGACGGCTGGCGCCTGGGATGCTGCCCAGAGAGCGACAACAGCGGCGACGACCACGTCTCCTCCTTCAATGATGGCCGCAGCGGCGATGACGTCCTCGGCGGTGAACTTGCCCTTGGCAATGGCCGCGACGCCTCCAGCGGCGACGACGCTTCTTCCACGGGGAGCTCGAGCGACGACGCCTACGACGAGCCACCGCCGCGTCAAGGAGGAGGAGGACTCCGACTAAGCGCCGGCGACGCCGGAGTCGGAGCCTCAAGAGCCGCGGCCTTCGGGAGGCTATTTCTTTTGTTCTTTTATTTCCTACATCGAAACCATGAAGGGCCCCACGGGGGTGTGTAAGGAACTACGGCGCTTGCGCCCTTATTTGCGTTTTAAGTGATGCTGGCGTTTCTCGTTTGGGCTCGAGCCCCCCTTTTTTCCTTCGTGATAGCTTAGTGCTTTGCGTCGCTGGGACCCAGTCCCCAGGCAAGCTTCTGCCATCGCTGGTATGCCAGGTCGCCATGCCGTGTGCAAGGCCAGGAGGTGAGCGACCCGAGGTCCGGTAAGAGCTCCTGAGGCGCGATGCTCAAGAGGTCCCCCTTGACGCGCAAGCAGCTTTCGAGAGATAAAAGGGGTTTTCTGCCCAGACGAGATTGCGAAAATGGAGATGAAGCATTGATAGTAAAGCTCAGGCCATCACGAATGAGACGACTTAGCTTTAGATGCCCGTGGCTCATGAGGGATTCCTGCGTCATGAGGGTGCGCCTCCCTGGAGTTTTGACTCTCTGCACGCTTTCTGTTCTGCAATGAATCAACACAAGTCGCACTTGGGATGCGTGAAATGACGGGTGTCCTTCAAATTCCAAGCAATGCATGCACTGTCAGACCGCGCCCTTCTTCCTGTACTCCCTCGCGAGGTTTACCCCTCATTTCCTTTCTCACCATGGTGCTCTACATCCTCAGGACTCGGCCCTCGAGCGAAGCTCAGCCGCCGCTGATATGTCAGGTCGCGATGCCTAGAACAAGGCCAAGGGGTGAGGGCCCGAGAGCCAGTAGGGGCTCCTGAGGCGCGATGCTCAAGAGCCCCCTTTTAACATGCAAGCGGCTTGCGCACAAAAGGAGTAGTTCGCCTCACGGGGGTTGCAAGGAAAGGGGCTTGGGCCGGCGGCACACGGCGTATGAAGCGATTTTACTTAGCCTTTTGCGGATCAAACCACTGCCTGATCGAGGCGGTGTCCTGAGGTATCAGGGTGTCGTCGAGGGGCCGCTCGAGCGCCTGTCTCATGAAGTTCCTGCGTATTAACCAATCACAAGATACGAGGGGCGGCGAGCACTTGCTGATCTGCTCATGATTGTTCCGTGAGAAGACACGACACTAAGGACCTGGTGAGGTGACGTGCGCGGGGCCGGCCTGTGAGCTAGAGCTCAGTCGCCTAGGTTTATCAGCGCTGCAGGGACGGACCCAAGCATAGGCGCCATGCCGGTAGCCCCCTCTCATGGGACGTTTGTAACACCCTGGATTTTGCCCATTTTCTTTTTCTTTTGATTTTGGTCTGGATTGCTTTTCGGTGACTTAGTAGCCTTGAACCTGGAGGGATCACCCTTCATTTTTCTTCCCGAGTGGCTTGCCAACCTCTAAACCATCCTAGGACCTTGTCAATTCCATCTTGGACCAATCCCAATATTCGTTTTCTTGGGAATATTCCTTTTTCTATTAAAGGAATAACCCTGTCAGCTCTGAGTTGTGAAGCAACTCATATCTCCATCATTCCATAAATCCCCAAATAATTCTCATAAATCCTTTGGGACATATCTTCCTTAGATATGTCAAAATATTCCTTTCCATGTCCAAAAATAACTCACAAATAATTCTTTTCCTATTCTGCCCTAAATGGCACATTGTGAAGGAAGTGCTATTTATATTTGCTTGTTTGGTTCCAAAAATTTTGGGCATTCTTCCCTATCTATATCATTGCCACATGCCAAAATTCAACTTTATTTGGATATTAAATCTCCCTTGGCAAATTTCCAAAGTTTCTGGTCAGTTGGAAGCTTTGTGAAGCAAGTGCTAGCTAGGAGTATCCAAATGAGTTGAAATTTTTCAAGCATCTTCATATGCTCAATTCCTGACTCTCCACCAAGTTTCAACCCTATCCAATCATCTATGTGAGCACAACATCAAATCTTGGTTTCTTGTCAGATTTTCACATTGTGAAGCAACTATATTTTATATTGCTCCATAATTGCTGAAAATCTACCAGAGTATTCTCCTACCTATATAACACCTCTCCACCAAATTTGGGCTCAATCTATTTAGCCAATTTATCCCAAGAATTCCATCTAGTTTCTATCCAGATTAAAGCACTGTGAAGGAAGTACCATTTTGGTTTATCCAAATGGTATGAAATTTATACAGTGTCTTCATTTGATCAAATCAATCATCCCCTCCAAATTGCAGCTCAATCCCCTTTGATATGTGAGTGCTACTTCATGGTTTGTATTTCTGACCAGTGGAGTGCATTCTACAGCAAGTGCCACTTATACTCATTTAATTGAGCTGTAAATTTACAGAGATGATCACCGTAGCATGTGATCACTCCCAGCCAAAGCCCAGAGTCTTCCTCCAGTTGAATTTCTCTCAACTCCCATCAAACACCTTGCTGTTCTGGATAGAACTGGCCTTCTGTGGTCACCTCAAGTCTCCCTATGCTTGTTTCTTTTCTCTTTGACCTCTTCCTACGAATGACCGATCGATTTGACACAGTGGGGTTGACCTGGACGCGTGGCAATGCCGTGTCCACGCGGTGACCGCCGCTGTGGCCTGACATGGACGCGAGCTGCGTTCTGGTCAGCTCAGGGCCCCTTCTCTGGTTGTCGTTTCCGCGCGTTTTGTCATGTCCAACAGCTTCGTTTCGTCGTCACCCTCGCGCTGGATAAGTCTCCCCCTTCTCCCGTCCCCTCTATCGCGCAGAAGCAGCCGCGCCCGTACCCTGCCGCCTTTGCCTCCATCGAGTTCAATCAACCAGAGCCCTCCCGAACCTCCCCGGCCGCGCCTGAACCCTCTCCGCCCTCCGTGAAGCTCGCGGATGCTTCTACTCCCCTCCAGGCGAGCTCCCGAAGCATCGGGACGCCGGTGCATGTGGCACCGTGGCTGTGCCCGGACCTCCTCATCGCTCGCCTATATAACGGCCTTCCGAGCCTCTCCCTAGCTCACCACCGCACTCCCCACTCCTCTGCGAGCCGCCCCAACCCCTCTTCCTCGCCGGGGACGGCCCGCATCGCCGGCAACCACCACCGCCCCACCTCTCTGTCCTCCTCCTGGCGCCGCCCGTCGCCGCTGTCCCGCTCCTCACCGGCGCTGCTTTCTCCTCTGGACGGACGCGCCGTGCCTCCCCGCACCCGCCGGTGGCCTCGGGCAGGCGGGAGACGGCCGGAGACGCCCGGCCCGTCGCCGGCAGCGCCCCTCCCCTGCCCCTCCTCTGTTCCGTGCGGGGAACGGGCGAGAGGAAGGAGACGACCGGGGCCAAGCGGGCCCCGCAATGCCCGACCCCACCCGTCAGCCACAGACGAGAGTCAACGCCGGGCCCGGTGCAGTAAGTGGAAGCGTAACTCAAAAGTGCGCCTTCATCTTTTGAAAACGTACTTTGTTCCTTCTTCTGTGAAATTACGATTTCCTTACTGGAAAGCGTATTCCTGTTGTACTGCGGCTGAGAATACGTTGTCTCGTGCAGAAGGCGTAACTCAGAGAAAGACGCTTTCTATTTTCAGCCGCCAGGGACCTGTTTGTAGGGTTTTTCTTACAGATTGGTCCCTAGAATTCAACTGGTTATAACTTTTCACCCGAGACTCCGATCGAGGTGAATCCAACGCCCACGTCTTCGTCTCATCGAGCCCGTCATGCTGGTATCATTTTCATACTGTTTTGACAATGTGAAAATGACCATTTTGCCCTTGCCCGTAAACAGCCCTCCGGGAGAGAACTGTTTCCGGCAACTCCTTCCGCGATCGTTCTGCACCTCCTCCCCGATGAATCCTTCACCCCCAGGCAAGATACAACTCTCATCTGCATCATCGCATTGCAATATCATAGTTTAACTATTTATTTTTACAACAAATATGAGTTACCTGTGAAATGAATTGGAGTATGCAATGTTGGAGTTATTTCTCGGAAAGGTGACTACCCTGTTGAATATCGGATTGATAGTGACCAGTAGTTTACCCTCTTGTTGATACTATGATGTTGAGATCACTGTCTATGATTATTTTGGAGTTCATCCGGCAGTTCGTAGAGATGAATTAACAGCAGTGGCTTAAGCATACTGGTTATCGGAGTGTCAGCCATGACAGAAATATTATTCGAAGAGATATTTAGTCGGTTGACCTTGAGTCACCTGTCCGGACTTATCCGTGCAACCACATTTGCTGGTAGGGGGGGGGGGGGGGGGGGGGGGGGGGGGGGGGGGGGGGGGGGGGGGGGGGGGGGGGGGGGGGGGGGGGGGGTTGGAGCAACGCTGGTCCACCCGAATGGGATCACGAGGTCAGGTGCTCCATGGTGTGGGTAAAGTGCGCAACCTCTGCAGAGTGTAAAATCTATTCGAATAGCTGTGTCCACGGTATTGTACAGTCCGTCCAGACCTCACTAGGCGGTCAACCATAGTAGTGATAATGATGGAAGAACTCATCGTAAGATTGGAAGTACTTGATGGATCGTGAGTATTCTGAGGGTTGTGAGACAACCCAGAAGAGAGTAAGTTTGTCAGACTTGTGGTACAGATGGTACCAAGTATATAATATGTTAGCCATGGGATGGCTATGAGTTGAGTGGTCGGATGACCACATGATTGGACTTGGTACAGGTTCGGATTGGATCCTGAGTTTATTTGGAGTATGGATTTAATATGCTTTACCTTACTGCAGTTATTTCAGTAGCTACCTTGCTGGATAGCCATGCTAGTTAATTTTGGATTGCTATGATGTTGTCTTGCTTTAATGCTGATGTTTGCTGTGAGCTTGCGAGTACATTCAAAGTACTCACCTAGCGTGTCATGCCAGTTTGCAGGTTATGCCGTTATTGCTTGCTTGTTGAGGATTCCGAGTTTGCGATCTAGCACACGCGTTCTAGCCAGAGTCCCTGCGGAGTGGAGTCCATCACCGTCGTCACTGCTCCGCTGCCGAGAGAGTTAGTCCGCTGTTAGCATAGAGCTACCTAGGACAGGCGTAGGATCGCCGTGCCGATGTAATCCTTGTACCCTTTGTATCCATATCTATTGTAATAAAGAGCTGATTTGTTCTATGCCAACAGTGCCGTATTCTAGAAGACTTGTCCTTGGGCTGGAATACGGGGCGTTCTGGTTTACTCTGAGCCGGGGTGCCACAGACGTTGGTATCAGAGCAGGTCTGGCTATAGGACGCCCTAGACCGCGCGAGCATTAGTAACTGGTAGAATAGAGTCCTAGGTCTAGGTGCGAGCGTTAGTAACCGGTAGTATAGGATCCAGTTGGTTTGCTGCACTTGTTTGTTGCATTTGTTTGTGCACAGCATACATATAGACTAGATATTTTATCACTAACGATGAATCTGGTGAGTGTAGGTGGCATCGTTTCGATACCCTACCTGCGCTCTCCAGTTTGCATATTTGTTCCTTGGTGTGGTGTCATCTCCGTCCCAGCGGAGTGATGCCAAGGTGCTTGGTGGTGTCGACCCCTTGTCGGATTGATGCACCGGTACCACACCAATTTATTCTCTTCAGCCACCCCATCATTTCGGTGATAGATAAGTTTTATCCCGGATCGTGCCATTCCACCAGTCGCTTTGGCAACCCTTACTGATCTTGTTATCAGAAAAGGGCAATGCTTGCAAGTCTTTCTCTCCACCACTATTTCATTCCGCCATTCATTCTTTGGATGTGTACGGTTTTCTTCCGTACGCTTGATGATGATGTGGTCGTGACTTCGTGCTCCGACCCCGATCACCAAGTTCGTCCTCGCCACCGATTCCATCCGTGTTAAGCTTGTATTTGGCGTAGCCTTGTTTACACCAACTCTTTCCACACATTGATTCACTTTCGTGCACCTTGCCACAGCATGTTAGACCGTAATACCGGAGTTCTTGCGAGATTTGTGTGCTTAAGTAGGAATGCATATTATTGCTGTGAATAGCTGTAGAATGTGATATTGCTTGTATGTATGATCTTGCTGCTTTGTGTGCTTTTGTTTAGTCGTTTCTTTTTGGGCCCTTGGTGTTACCTTATTTTCCCCTTATGGAAGTTGCTCACCGACACTGAACCCAAAGAGTCAGTGAAGAGACAGACATTTGGAAGCCCAGTTCAGCAATATGGGATTTTCAGCCGACTGTGTTATATCAGGAATATTGGACCTGAATATAAATGATATCTTGGTTGGATTGATTGTCAGCATCAAGTATATATCAGTGCAACCTTCACAGCAGTAATGATCACATCAGCAAGAAGACAAATGGTGTACATGATCCACAGTGCATTCCGTGCCAAAGGTATGATTCATATATACAAGGTTTGAGTCTGCTATGAGTACAATTTGAACCCTGCTATGTCCTGGAAGCAAGCCAGAATGTGCTATGAACTTAGTGTTCAGCAAGAAGGATAGCCGAATACCCTGCTGCATACCCCAAGTAACCGACA
>JAAAWM010008751.1:0-16486 GCA_036873465.1 Thinopyrum obtusiflorum
GATACAGTCCAAAGTATTTTGTCAATCCAGAGGATGCTAGTGAGTGTGCAAACTTTAGAGTTCCAACAATGGATAGAAGGAAGTATAATGGAGTTGGAATCTTCATTTTGATGAAATAGTCAAAAGAGTTTGATTTCATCAAAGGATAGCGAAGATGCTTGTAGTTACAAGAAAGTAAGTGGGAGCATAATAATATTTCTAAAACCTTGTGTGCTTGACACACTGTTGATTGGAAATAATATAAATTTCTTAACACGAATTAGGACTTCAATGAAAAATAGTTTTTCTGATGAAGTTCTTAGGCTAGGTAGCCTCGATATTAGGCATAATTATCTATGGAGATAGAATTTCCTAATAGGGCTCAGCCAAAATACATATTGACAAGATGCTAAAATAGTTTAGCATGAGAACGCCAAGGAGTGATTCTTGCCGAAGTCACATGGAATGAGTTTTAGCAAGACTCGGTGTCCTAAAACACTGATGAACAAAATACATGATGGAGATTCCACACACTTTTGGGTTTTGGATTAATCATGTATTCCATGGTTCGTAAATCAACCAGATATGTCCAGTACTCCCAAATAGTTGCGAGTAAGATACCAAAGTGATCAAAGTGTTGATCAATGGACAAAAGTGAAAAAATGTCGTTGAGTACTAAAGTAGCACTGATGACATGTTTTCTCGCAAGCAGAGATTATGAAGTGCTCGTTGTAAGTAGTTAAATCGATATTGTCTTCATCAATGCTCCATGCAATTTTTGATTTAAATTAGGGGTTTTGTCTGATACACGAAATGGTGGCACAGTAAGTTGGAATTGTTCCAAACAGGTTACTGTGGAGAATTCTATAATGAAGGCTAAGTATGTTGATGCTTTAGAAGCGACAAAGAAGATGCTGAATCATATAGTTCATTTATGAGCTTAGTATGGTTCCAAGATGGCTTTGGTCAATGGAACACTATTGTAAATAGTTTCTCCATAGCTCAGTCTGAGGAATCAAGGTTTGACCTATGATTCACATATATACAAAGCCAAGTCCATACAAAATATGAATTTTGTGATAGCGTGAAAACGCAAGGATATGCAAAGATACACACGGACCTGAAGTTGTTATATCCGTTGGACAAAGACTATACCACAAGCGAAGCATATTTTACACCAGTATGCCATAGGTGTAAAGTGCATTAGCATTGACTAGATTATTGACTCTAGTGCAAGTGGGAGTCTGTAGGAAATATGACCTAGAGGCAATAATAAATGTTATTATTTATTTCCATGTTCGTAATTATGTTTATATTCCATGCTATAACTGCTATGGTTCTCGAGTCTGCAATAACCACGAGGCTCGGAGGAAAACTCATATGCACGTGTGGAATAATAAATGGTGTGGAATAATAAATGGTAGTATGTATTCCTAGTCTGGCGTCTAAGACTAGCTCAAGTGTTGCATGATGATTATGTTTTCCTGATCATAGGCATGTCTATGCTGGCATCTTAGAGGACACATTGTTAGAAGAACACTTGTGTTGAATTGACCCGATTGATGTTATGCTATGAGATACATTCGTCACAAGTTAATGGTAAATAACACAGAGAAAGTTAATGTTTGCATAATTCCTTAGACCATGAGAGTATCCAATTTCTTCATGCTTGCTTCATGAACTTTGGGGGTTGTTAAATGTCATCCGTAAAAGGGTGGCTATTACGGCGGCTTACGGGTTCATGGAAAAGTATGACAAGGAACTAGATAGCTCAAGATTGGGATTTGCTCCGCCGACGATGGAGAGATATTCTTTGTGCCTTCTCGGTGTCATGGTATCCATCATCGTCTGGCCAGACATATCATGATTTGATCACGGGGATACCAGAATGCGGGAACGAGAAAAGAGAACAAAACCGGTAATGAGGTAACTGGCATAGTGGACAAAGTTGTTGATCCACGGAGATGCCGCTAAATCTCACCTCGGGTTTTTATAACATGAAGCAACAGGAATAGCACACGGCAACTACAGGTTCACTCGAATAATTATTCGTGTGGGAATAGGGGTCAATATGGATGTCCACGGTTCTGCTATACATCATTGATCGGAAAGAGTTCCGGTCATATCTATATTTCACCGAACCTACGAGGTCACACACTTAAGGGTCATCTATCTGCTGAATACTAGACAAGGAGTCTGAGAGAAAGTTACTGGAAAAGTTTCAGAGACGACGAAAAAGTTTTGAAGAGAAAAACAAAAATGTTTTGGAGTTACCAAAAATGTTTCGGAATAAAACCATCACACGGAAAATGTTTTAGAACGCGTCCAGAATAATTTTAGAGGGTGTCGGAAATGTTTTGGGACCTTCCGGATTTTTTTGGAAGAAATAGTCGAGGAAAACATCTTGTCCCAGCGTGAGGGGGCAAGATCCCACGAATCGTGGGGGTTGTTTTTGGGGGCGTCCCCTTTAGGGGGCTGCCCCCTGCTACCTCTTGAGCACTGCGTTGGTTTTCCCTTGAAGAGGAAAGGGTGATGCAGTAAAGTAGCGTAAGTATTTCCCTCGGTTTTTGAGAACCAAGGTATCAATCTAGTAGGAGGCCACACGTGAGTCCCTTGCACCTACACAAACAAATAAATCCTCGCAATCAACGCAATAAAGGGGTTGTCAATCCCTTCATGGTCACTTACGAGAGTGAGATCTGATAGATATGATAAGATAATTTTTTTGGTATTTTTATGATAAAGATGCAAAGTAAAATAAAAGGCAATAAAAATAGCTAAGTGTTGGAAGATTAATATGATGGAAAATAGACCCGGGGGCCATAGGTTTCACTAGTGGCTTCTCTCGAGAGCATAAGTTTTACGGTGGGTGAACAAATTACTGTTGAGCAATTGACAGAATTGAGCATAGTTATGAGAATATCTAGGTATGATCATGTATATACGCATCACGTCCGAGACAAGTAGACTGACTCCTTCCTGCATCTACTACTATTACTCCACACATCGACCGCTATCCAGCATGCAAATACAGTTTTAAGTTCATAAGAACAGAGTAACGCTTTAAGTAAGATGACATGATGTAGAGGGATAAACTCATGCAATATGATATAAACCCCATCTTGTTATCCTCGATGGCAACAATACAATATGTGCCTTGCTGCCCCTACTGTCACTGGGAAAGGACACCGCAAGATTGAACCCAAAGCTAAGCACTTTTCCCATTGCAAGGGAAGATCAATATAGTAGGCCAAATCAAACTGATAATTCGAAGAGACTTGCAAAGATAACCAATCATACATAAAAGAATTCAGAGAAGATTCAAATATTGTTCATAGATAAACTTGATCATAAACCCACAAGTCATCGGTCTCAACAAACACACTGCAAAAGAAGATTACATCGAATAGATCTCCACAAGAGAGGGGGAGAACATTGTATTGAGATCCAAAAAGAGAGAAGAAGCCATCTAGCTAATAACTATGGACCCGAAGGTCTGAGGTAAACTACTCACACATCATCGGAGAGGCTATGGTGTTGATGTAGAAGACCTCCGTGATCGATGCCCCCTCCGGCGGAGCTCCGGAAAAGGCCCCAAGATGGGATCTCACGGGTACAGAAGGTTGTGGCAGTGGAATTAGGTTTTTGGCTCCGTTTGATATTCTTTTTCTGCGAAACTCTGAAATAGGCGAAAAACAGCAATTCTAGGCTGGGCCTCCGGTTAATAGGTTAGTCCCAAAAATAATATAAAAGTGTATAATAAAGCCCAATAATGTCCAAAATAGAATATAATATAGCATGGAACAATCAAAAATTATAGATACGTTGGAGACGTATCACCCCCTTGTAGCTGGACAAAGTGTTGGGGGGCCCCCATGGTGGGGGGCAGCCCCCACAAATGGTGGTGCTAGTTGGGAAGTGGTGGAGCCCCCATGTTGGGGCACCATGGACAAGGGGACATGCTTTCCCCTTGTTTGGTGGGTGCATGTCTTGTGGGCTGAAATTTTCAGCCCCTTCTCCACCCCTTCCACCACTATAAAAGGAGGAGGAGAGGAGCTCTCCAACTCACTCCAACTATCTCAAGTTCTCACCAAATGGCATGCATGATCTGCCTTTCTTTCTCCCTCACACAAAATAGTTTTGTTCTGCCGCAAGGCTGTCTAGTTTCTGGTAGGGATTAGCTCTGGGCGGTGAATCCCTACTGGATAGGTGACACCGTATGTGTGCAACCAAGTAGAGAGGTTGTATGTTCGATCTTCTGTTCGAGGGGCCTCCCGAAGGGTTGTCTGAGGGACCGTCCGAGAAATTGTTCGAGGGCCTCCCGAAGGGATGTACGAGGGACCGTCCGAGGAGTTGTCCGAGGGAGAAAATCATCGTGGTTGGGAGGTTGAAATTCCTAGCTGCGGGGATCTGCACCGACAATCTTCACCAACTCTACTTTCGCTGCACTATGAGTTGGTAACAATCTGATCAAACCTTGTATGCATCTTCATAGTGGTCCTGGGCTAGTGCGTAGGACGGATTTTTTTTGTTTTCTACTGCGTTACCCTACACCGGGATCATCGTCTTCTATGCCTAGTTGCAGTCAGGTAAGTAGTGCCAAGTCTTCAGGGTCTTCAACATAATCATATTCCTCTTCATCATATTCGGCTTCCATGTCCTCATCTTCGGCTTGCATGTCCTCATCTTTGGCTTCCATCCCCTCTTCTTCGGCTTCCATGCCCTCGTGTTTGGCTTCTTCATTGGGGGGTTCTTGAAAAAACTCTCCCTCGTATGTGTTGGGGTTTAAGTGGTAATATTCATCATTTGGGGCTGGTACTTTGCTATGTGGCGGTATCCGGAACACAACATCCCATTTTCAGGAGATTGATATGCTTCGTAGATGTGCATGTGTAGTTGAGAAAAAAAATACTTGCTTGGCCTATTGAGCCATAATATAGACATCATCCCCTTAATAGACACATGCTCGTTCGACTTCAACCCAACCAATATCTGGGGTTCGTCTCACTTTGTTTGGTTCGAGCCAACTGCACCTGAATACGACTGGCTTTCAATGGTTGATCCCACTGTAATCCAGTTCGATTATTTCCAAGACTCTTCCATAGTAGTCACACCCATCTGTCCCTGCACAATACACCCCCACTGTTTATTGTCCTTTGATTCGGTCGGTCATGCGTGTGGGTCTCGGTGTGGAAGCGATGCCCATTCATGTCGTATGCCTTAAATGCCCTTGCCTCATATTGAAAACCTTGTACTACTTGTCTCAATTCTGCACTCATATCAACCTCTGTGCGTGCCTAAAGGTTTAAGGGGAGATGATCTGCTACATTAGCTACAAGTATGCATGACTTGAGATGTCGACACTAGAAGCCAAGTTAGAAACATTACTTTTGATGAGAACCAAGAAATAAAACCGCAACCAGCGGTTTTAAGAAGGTCCCCTACTTCATCGTCCGTGGGGTCCCTTGGTAGCTTCCAGAATTCTGCCGCGAATTCCCTATATCAAGGAGAAGAAGCAAAGTTAGACACAAACTAGCCAGTAGTTGTGAATTGAAATAATATGGTGTGCACTTACTATATGTATGGCCGCACTTCACCCATGTTGGTCAAGACATACATCAAAATTTGTTCCACTCAACATTTGCAAAGTTCTTCAGAGTTGAGCCACTTGCTTTGCCACCTACCCCTATGAAGAGGCTAAGCTCTGATGCATCATCAGTTTTTTCGTCCTTGTACCGATGAGCTGGATTATGCTTAGTGTGAATACTTTGATGAAACTCCTTTGTCGGGCAGGTTGACACCTCCTCGTGCAAGTATGCCTCAGCTATGGAAGCTTCGATGTGGGCTTTATTCTTACATTTTCCACGAAGATTCTTCTGTTCTCTCTCGGCTGGATACTGCCAACAGTATAGCATAGCCCCCCCCCCCATTCGTGCCTCATACGGGAGATGCAAGATCATATGTTGCATTGGAATAAGGAAGCCTGGCAGAAAGATCTTCTCTAGCTTGCATAGCAACTCGGGTGCCTGTTCCTCCAACTTTTTAACCTCTTCAATATCTAACTCTTTAGCACAAAGCTGGCAGAAGAAATAGCTCAACTCCGCCATCACTCGCCAAGTCGGCTCATTGACATATCCTCGGATCATCACAAGCAATATCCGCTCAATCCATATGTGATAGTCATGACTCTGGTATATTGTAAAACACACATATAATACACACATATAATGTTTTTTATGCAACAAGTGATTTCCATCAATTTTACGGCATGCACTGAGCTATCTAGTAGGTAAGGATAGATCCTAATCCCACCCGAGGATGTGTAGGATGGGTTTATTTTCATGATGAACTCTGGTACGAGACAGAATTTCCGCAGCACCTCCCCGCAGTTCTCCAAATACACATCTCAGAAAAAAGCCGAGAGAATGTGTATTTGGAGAACAACAGGGAGACGCTACCGAAATTCTGTCTCGAATCGAAGTACAACATGAAAACAAACCTAGCCTACACATCCTCGGGCTGTCCATGGAAAACGTGGACAATTCGAAAGAGTTACGGTTATAAATATACAAAGACTTGCATATTTGTAAATATAACCATTTCGAATGGGAGACGCCTAGATTACGCGACTAGTTAGGTGATGTACAAATAAAAAAACTCTACTTGTAAAATTAGAAGAGCGTCTCGAGATTTTTACCCTAGAAGCGTGATCTCGGACGTCGGAAGGAGGAGAGGGGTGTGACCGTGGTGATGACGTTGACTCCCCGGATATCAACCTTGCTGCATATCCTGCAAGAAGGAATAGAGTGGTGTCAAGCATAGCATCAATCATATGTATTATCTCTTTCTCAAAATTACTAAACTAAGACACACACGCATTCCTAAACAAAGCACACACACACTCTCTCACACACTCACACACATACCTAAACAAAGCACACACACTAGCTAAACTAAAATTGGTAAACCATAAATACACTAGCTAAACTAAAACTACACTAGCTAAAACAAAACTAGTAAACTAATCTAACAGAGCACACACACACACACACAAAATCACACACTCATCACACACTCACCACACCCCACACATACACAACACACACTCACCACACACCCAACACAGCACATACACACAGTAACAAAAAATTAAAAAAACTGGCAATGGGCTTACCACCGGCAGCATTTCAGAGGAAGACAAGAGCTCAGGGACGTGGCTCGAGGAGGAGAAGAGCTTGGGAAGGCCGGAGGGGTGGCGGCTTAGGGAGGAGGGCGCAGCGGCTCAAGAAGGAGGGGCGGCGGCTTGAGGGAGGAGTTGTTGCGGCTCGGCGAGGAGGAGCGGTGGCGCGGGCGAGGTGGGGCGGCGGTGACCGGTGATGAGAGCGGGGATGGCCGGGATGCGCGGTGCCGGTGGCGGTACCGCACGCTGGTAAAATTTGGGGTTCGTCTCGTGAAACGCATGTGGCTGTTCACTGGGAAATTTTGGTTAAGTCCCCCCGCGAAGCTTATACCGAGTACATAAGTAAGAAACACTCGGAAATTAATCCAGATCCAGGTCAACAGACATTTCCTGAGATGCCTATAAAATAATCTCAGGAAAGCCTCCAGATTTAGGTCAACAGATATTTCCTGATATCCTGAAAAGATGTACTCGGCAAAGACAACTTTTTATTTCTGACATTTATTTTTATTTTTTACCCCTCTTCCTCCCTATTATATTCATAATTTTCATTTCTAACAATTATTTTCATTTTTCACCCCTCCCTGTCCCGAAATAGAGCCTACCCTTGGATTTTTACCATGGCATCTAGGGGCCGTGTCACGATGCTGCGCCAGGTCCCGTGAATTTTTGGGCTCCATTGAATTTCCCTGGATTTAAATGGCAGCAAACCGCACGCCGGTGACGTACCTGTGGCACCTCTTGGTTGTGTGCGCAGGGCCTAGGCATGGACCCAACACCATGAGCAGGGACTCCCAGCCCTTTCTGTCCATGATTTCATGTGGCCACGGCTCCGATCTTGAATTTTCGACAAAAAACCCTCGAAATGTGGCAAATTAATGGAATATGGTTGGTGGCCCCCAAAAAAGGCTAGGACCTGGCACGTGCCTTTGAACGGACTCGTATGAGTGCAAAAAAAGTTTCAGGGCCAACGAAGGAACGGGCCCCGCACCCCCTTCACAAACCTCCATGAAGGCGTATGCAAAAGGTCCTGTTTGCACACAACCTCCATGAAGGCGTATGCAAAACGCCCTCAGATTTTTACCACGGCCTCCAGGGCCCGTGTGACGATGCCGCACCAGTTTCGTGAATTTCTGTGGATTTAAACGGCAGCAAACCACACGTAGGTGGCCTACCCGTGGCCCCCCGCGCCGGGCCCACCCTCTCGGTTGTGCGCGCAAAGCCTGGGCAAGAACCGAAGACCATGGGCAGGGACTCCCAACACTTTTGGTCCATGATTTCATGTGGCCACGGCTCCGATCTTGAATTTCTGGCATAAAACCCTGGAAATGCGGGAAATGCAAGGAATATTGCTAGCGGCCCCCGAAAAAGGCCGGGACTAGGAATGTGCCTTTGAACCGACTCGTATGAGCGCAAAAAAAGTTTTGGGGCCAATGGAGGAACGGGCCCCGCACCCCCTTCACAAACCGGACGCACCACCACTTGAAAGCTAGATCCTTCGCCGGGGAAGGTCCTGTTTGCACACAACCTTCGTGAAGGCATATTCAAAATGCCCTCGTATTTTTGCCATGGCCTCCAGGGGCGGTATGACGACGCCGTGCCAGGTCCCGTGAATTTCTGTGGATTTAAACGGCAGCAAACCACACGCCGGCGGCTACCCGTGGCCCCCCCGCGCCAGGTCCACCCACTCAGTTATGTGCGCAGGGCCTGGGCATGGACCGAAGACCATGAGAAGGTACTCCCAGTGTAGGGTAATGTAGCAGAAAACAAAAAATTGCCGTCCTACGCACCAGCCCGGGACCACTATGAAGATGCATACAGGGTTTGATCTGATCATTACCAACTCATTGCGCAGCGGAAGTAGAGTTGGTGAAGATCGTCAGTGCAGATCCCCGCTGCTAGGATTTTAGAACCTCTCAACCGTGAGGATTTTCTCCCTCGAACAATCCCTCGATCGGTCCCTCAGACTGAACCTCGGACAGTCCCATGAATAGAAGATTGAACATACGATCTCTCTACCGGGTTTTACACATACGGTGTCACCTATCTAGCAGTGCTTCGCCATTCAAAACTAATCACTACCAGAGACTAGGCAGCCTTGCGGCGCTACGAAACTATTTAGTGCAGTAGCTAGAGAGAGAGAAGGTAGATCATTGCATGCCATTTGTTTGAGAGCTCAAGGCTCAAGTTCTGAACTTGTGATGAGGAGTGGCTGCCCTCTCCTCTATTTATAGAGGGAGAGGGGCTGGTTGTGGCTTGGAGGGATGTAGCCCAAAGCCCCCGGGCCCACCAACAAGTTTCCACCAAAAGGGGAAGGTTGCCCCCAAGGGGGCCCCCTATGTCCCTTGGCCGAAACCCCCATGAATGTGGCTGCCCCCAAAGGGGGCCCCACCTCCCAACACATCCCACTCACGGGGGGTGCTGCCCCCCAACATGTTCCACCATCTAGGGGGCTGCCCCCCAAAGGGGGCGCCCCTCCAACACAATCCCACAAAAGGGGAAGGGTTGTCCCCCAACTGGGAACCCTACCAACATGATGGCCTTTCTGTGTGCTGCCCCTTGGGGCCTCCCAAAAAATTCCGGGACGTCTCAAAACATTTCCAGAACCCTCCAAAAAAATCGGAGGCACTCCAAAACATTTCTGGCTTGATGGTATTTGTGGTTTTCTCCAAAAATAATCTGGTCATTTTGAAACAATTTTTGTTTTCTCTCCGAAACATTTTCATCATCTGCGAAACTTTTCTGGTGACTTTCTCTCAAGCTCCTAACCTCCTAGTACTCAGCAGATAGATGACCCTTAAGTGTGTGACCCTGTAGGTTTGGTGAAATATAGACATGACTGGAACTCTTTTCGATCAATGATCAATAGCGGAACCGTGGACATCCATATTGACCGCCATACCCACACAAATTGATAATCGAGTGAACCTTTAGTTACCATGTGCTATTCCTGTTGCTTCGCGATATGTTACAAAAACCCGAGGTGAGATTTAATGGCATCCCCATGAATCAACAACTTGTTCACTATGCCAGTTTCCTCGTTACCGGTTTTGTTCTCTTTTCTCATTCCTGTGTTTCGGTATCCCCGTGATCAAATCACGTTGTGTCTGGCCAGACGATTATAGATATTGTCACACCGAGAGGGCCGAAAGAATATCTCACCATCGTTAGAGGAGCAAATCTCAATCTTGAGCTATCTAGTCCCTTGTCATACTTTTCCATGAACCTGTAAGCTGCCGTAATAGCCGCCCTGTTACAGGTGAGGTTTAACGAACCCCAAAGTTCGTGAAGCAAGTATGAAGGAACTCGATACTGTCATGGTCCAAGGAATTATGGGAATGCTTAACTTTCTCTGTGTTATAAACCATTAACTTGTGATGAATGGATCTCATAGCATAACAACAATTTGGGTCAGTTAAACACAAATGTTCTCCTACATTGTGTCCTCAAAGTTACCGGCATTGACGTGCCCATGATCAAGAAAACAGAACCATCATGCAACACTTGAGCTAGTCTTAGAGGCGAGACTAGGAATCTATTTTACCATTTATTATTCCACACGTGCACATGAGTTTCCCTCTGAGCCTCGTGGTTATTGCAGACTCGAGAACCGTTGCAGTTATAGCATGGAATACAAACATAATTACGACCATAGAAATAAATAGTAACATTTATTATTGTCTCTAGGGCATATTTCCAATAGACACCCACTTGCACTAGAGTCAATAATCTAGTCAATTCTAATGCACTTTACACCTATGGCATACCGGTGTAAATAATGCTTCGGTTGTGGTATTCAGGTCCATGTGTATCTTTGCACATCCTCGCGTTTTCACACTTTCACAAAATTCATAATTTGTGTGGACTTGGCTTTGTATATATGTGAATCATTGGTCGAACCATGATTCCTCAGACCGAGCTATGGAGCCACTATCTATAGTAGTGTGCCATTGACCAAAGCCATCTTGAAACCATATAAAGTTCATAAATGAACTATATGATTCAACATACTCTTTGTTGCTTCTAAAGTGGCAACATACTTAGCCTTCATTATAGAATTCAGCACAGTAACCTGTTTGGAACAATTCCAACTTACTGTGCCACCATATCGTGTATTAGACAAAACCCTTAATTTAAATCAAAAATCGCTTGGTGCAATGATGAAGACTGCATTGATGTAATTACTTACAATGAGCATGTATCAATGTAACTACTTACAATGAACTCTTCATAATCTTCGCTTGTGAGAAAATGTGTCATCAATGCTACTTTAGTACATAATGACATTTTTCTCTATTGTCCTATGATCAACACCTTGATCACTTTGGTAACTTACTCGCAGCTAATTTGGAGTACTAGACATATCTGGTAGTTTTACATACCATGGAATATATGATTAATCCAAAAATAAAAGTGTGCGGAATCTCAGTCATGTACTTTGCTCATCAGTGTTTTAGGACACCAAGTCTTGCTCAAAACCCTTTCCATGTGACTTCGGCAAGAAACTCTTCTTGGCGTTCCCATGCTAAACCATTTTAGCATGTTGTCAATATGTATTTTGGCCTAGCCCTATTTGGCAATTCTATCTCCATAGATTATGCCTAATACCGAGGCTACCTAGCCCAAGTACTTCATCAAAAAACAATTTTCAATGAAGTCCTAATTTGTGTCAAGAAATTTATATTATTTCTAATCAACAATGTGTCATGCACACAAAGTTTTAGAAATATTATTATGCTCCCACTTACTTTCTTGTAAACACAAGCATCTTCGCTACCCTTGATGAAATCAAACTCTTTGACTATTTCATCAAAGCAAAGATTCCAACTCCATTATGCTTGCTTCTGTCCATTACTGGATCTCTGAAATTTGCACACTCACTAGCATCCTCAGGATCGACAAAGTACTTTGGACTGTATCATATACATGTGCTTGGTTGTATTTCCATCTCATGGAAATCCTTTTAGCGTCCATCTATCATATCTCATAATTGAAATACGTTTTAATTGCTAGTATAACCCGAACCGACTTTAAGCATCTCTATGGTGAGACAATCTCATCGTAGTCAACTCCTTGAATTTGTTATTGCGACAAGTCGAGCTTTATGGATTAAACATTTTTCTCTGCATCAGTATATAGTTCCATTAATATTTGTTAGACTCTAAGTCTTCTAGAGGGTTTATCAAGATCTAATCTTGAATCATTTATATGGATACTAACTCAGATTATTTTGGCATTTAGCCAATTCTGGAGTAAGGTCCCATCAACGTTTCCTTGTGTATCATAGGTATACAGTTGTCTAACAATAATATCTCATTTGCATGAGTTTTGCCTACGTGGTTTAGCTCCAAGTTCAACCCAAGTCTATACATATCATGTAGAGGCTTCCGTATCAGTCGCAGTAGGAAACTCTGGAACTACTTCCAACGTTTCTTTCTTGTGATCTAATGACGAAGATTCTGATATCTCGTCGAGCTGCACTGTCCTCCCACTCACTCTTTTGCCAGAAACATTTTCTTCAAAATATACCGCTCTATGTGGCAAACCTTTTGCCTCGGCATAGTGATGGAGGAATACCCAATAATTGGGGATAACCTACAAAGTAGCACTTATCTGATTTGGAATAGGTTTGTAAACCCTTTACACTTGTCTCATATTCCAAATGTTAAGAAAAGACAAAATATGGTTTGGCGTATCATCCCATGGCGTCAATTCAACAGATTCATTGGCGCTCTTTTCAGTGTAAAAGCCGCCGTCTCAAAAGCATTACTTCAAAAAGGATAATTGCAAATCGATTTATGTCATCTTTGATCTTACCATGTCATATATGGTCTGATTACATCTTCTCGGACATTCCACTCTCAGTGGTGTTCTGGGAGGTGTAAGTTATGAAACTATTTTCACAACTCATCAGACATTCACTAAACTTGTAACTCAATTATTCCTTAATGCAATCCAATTGCAAAAACATAATTTTCTTGTTACAATAATTTCTACTTCATTCTGGAAACCTTTTGAACTATTCAAATGATCCAGACTTATGTCTCATTTAAGCAAACATTCACATATCTACATGAGTCATCGCTAAAGATAGACAAATTCACTTCTAGCAACATCATTTATTGGACTACACACATCAACATGTATGATTACCAATAAGTTCATTGCTTGTTCCTTATGGCCTGTGAATGGTATTTTAGTCAGTTCATCTTTTGGATGAAAGTTGCAAGTGTCAGGTGATTCATAATCAAATGACTTCAAAATCCATCACTATCGAATTTCTCAATGCGGGTTTCTCTAATGTGACCAAATGCAGTGCCACACATATGTGGTATTCTTTTAGTCTTGAGACATTTAGCATCAGTGTTATGGATGTATTATATTATTATCAATATTCATAGCATACATCCCATTCATAATAGAAGTATGACCCCTTATATTATTCATAACACCGAACAACAATTGTTCTTTTATGAGCAACCTCCTTGCAACAAAATTTATGCAATGGGCTAGAGTGTACAAAACTCTAAATTAAATTACAAAAAAAATTACAAAGGTAATACACTGATGGAAAGTATAGTAACTTTTACAAAGTTCCAGCACGTATCTTAACCTCATTTCCAGCTAGTCCTTTAGGCCATAGTAGTTCTTGCATTGAGTTGCAACAGAATGCAATTGAACGGGTATCCCTGTGATCAACTTTTAATCACAATACCCAAGAATTAGTGACTAATAGTTGAGTCACAATTCCCAAGAATTATATCTTTGACCAGTCTTATATACATTTATAACTCGCATGACATTCATACATGAGCTAGACATTCCAGTCTTCTTTCTTTTTGCCTTTATACCTCTAATAGTTTTACTTCCAATATTTTGTCTACTCTCAGAAGAAGCACCCAATCTTTAAGAGTGGCATTAGCCATGGACTTCCTAGGCGTGTAAGTCTTAGTAACACCCTTCGGACTTGTCCTTTCTCTTTAAGTCATTGTTTTATTCACCATCATCACATGACTGGCATTCTACTGGATCCCATCCTTATTAGTCTAATGCACAGTAAACACTTCACTAATACTTGCAAACAAACATTGCTTTGGATATCTCATATCTATTAGCTTTTGTCTGTATCTGAAACTAATTTTTAGTTCCATGAATATCACATAACTATCCCAAACGTGTGAAGTTCGGGTCTCATGGCAGCAGGCATATTGCACTTGACCGCGATGGAATTCTAGCTTTTGGATCGAAGGAATTGAGTCTCATCATCCATAGCACTGGTGGGAGAATACTGAAAGCATGCAATAGGACAAAGTCCTTCCCGGCACTCTTGAGGACAATCCTCACATTTTGTTACCAATCATAAAGTTTTTAACCAGATAAATAATAGCTATTCAATTTCAACAGGGAAGGTGGAAACAAGAGCCAATATTCTACAACTATAATGCAATTACACTTAGATAATATTCATAATTAATTACACTGAGAATTAAACAATTTAATTCTAAAGTGCACTCCCACTCAAATCAATATCTCTCATAATTGAATGTGAGTGATTCAAGACCCGTATTGCAATTCAACGCCATTGATTTGGACATCACTGACGACGAGAATTTCATTCCGTAGGCCAACATGCCGATCACAAATCTATGTGACTCTTATTGATCTTTCCTTGGGCATGTTTCGAGCTCAGGCCGATCCTGCCTGAATGTCAAGACAACCAAGTGATCGCGCTACGATGTCTGACCATCACCTACCTCATACCTCTCAATTTGTTTGTACCCATGTGGACATGGCGCACCCCAAAAAGATACGTATTTCAGACGGTGCAACACTTGGGTGAACACTAACTGCTTGATATTTTTAAGTGAGAGATCACCCTAATAAAAGCGACTACCACGCAATCAAATGGGTGCAACAAAATGTAACACCCCCTGTCATTAGCCACAGTAAGCACTCTTGATAATGACAGGTCAACATGCTTAACAGTGCCTGATCATCATTGACACCAAAGTACATTTCAAACTTCTAGTTCAAACTCCAATTAAAATCAAAGTGGAAAATAAGAGTTGTTCAAAAACAGAAACTAAATTGTTCATTAAATAGCAAATAAATCAGAGGCTATGATAAAATTGTAGACAACATTTTTGGAAAATGAAAAGTGACTTGAACAACCTCCAACAGTGGCTGAAAACATTATTTAATAACCCATTAATAAATATAAAATAAATCTGAAATGATATTTTGCCCAAACCAATTTGTGGTGTTAGGGTATAATGCACTGATATTATATGGGCCGGTTCCATATTTTACAAAAGTGTTTTGGAATAAAAACAAAAGCCAAAACAGGAACTAAAAGGAGAAAACAGAAAAAGAATTAAGAAAAGGGAAAACAAGCCCACAGATCTGGGCCTAAGTGGCACCGTGCCAGCCCAGCCCAACCCCGCTCGGCTCCCTCCCCGCACTGCTCATCGCCGCTCGCTGTCGCCCTCTGCCGCACGCGCGCTCCGGCCCCCCTCGTACCCGGTCGACAGCGGCCTCCCGCGCGCCGCAGCGGCCTACAAGGCCCCCCTCCTCGACCCCCTGGCGAAACCCTAGCCACTACTCTCCCTCTCCTCCCTCTGCTCCTCCCTCACCCGAGCGCCACCGCCGCCATGGCTCTGGCATAGACACGGCCACCGTCTCCCTCTCGTCGCCGCGAAGTGTCCAGGAGCTTCCCCGACCTCGCCTGCGTCTCCGGCGCCACTGCATCGTCGCCAAGGAGCTCCACCACCCCCGCTCGAGCCGTCTTCTCCATCCACGGGCGCCGAGATCGCCGTCGTTGATCTGCCGCCCCGAGCCTTCCCCAAGCCCGCGCTAGCACATCTGCAGGGCGCTGTGAGCCCTTCCTCCCTCTCCCTCTTCCCCTGCGTTCTTCCCCTCACCGTAGGTGCCGTCCCCGCAATTGCCCGAATGCAGCTCCGCCCGAGCTCGTCGCCGGCGCTGTTCCGGCGACCAATTGGTCCCGTGCTATTGTCCATTTAGCTCGCCGCGTCGTGTAGAGGCTCCCCAGCTGCTCTTTTCGCTAGCTAGCGCGCCGTAACGCCAACTCCGTGCACCACCCGAACGCCATCGCCGCTGCGGTCATCGCCGGCGCCGTTTCTGGCGGCCCCCAACCACGCCACCACCACCACATGACGCGGCGCTCGCCGCCCATTCGAACGGCACCGGCCGCAGCCCCGGAGACGCCCTGAGGGCGAAACCCGAGCTCGCCGGAGCTCGCCACCGCGTCTGGGCGCTCCGGCGCTACTCCGGCGGCCCGTCCGATGTGGCACGTGGCCCCCACCACCT
>JAAAWM010008752.1:0-16500 GCA_036873465.1 Thinopyrum obtusiflorum
CAGGTGCCAAGAGATGGTGGAATGCGGACTCAACTCCAATCACTCCATGATCATGAAATTTACCCGTGACCACAAGCTAGACGCCAAGAATATCGGATAGGCCATCTTCAAGCTTCATGAGAAAATTGAGCATCTCCAAGCCCATATCTATGACCTGCAAAACCAAAACTGTGAGTATGAATACAGATTTAAGAGGAAGAGATTGGCAGTAGATTTGAGGATCCCGGAGACTCGTTCATCTTTTTACGATGGTGAACCTATGCCTTGGAAGACGGAGGATAAGATTCTTTCATCATAAACAACTCCATCATCACCACCTCTGAAGAAAGAGACTCCTATACTTGTGGGTCATCAGCCTCCGATGACCCCTTCAGCCTCAGTAGGGGCTGGGACGATTTCCAGGACAGCTGGAGTGCCGTGTTTAGTACCGGCTTTGCGTAATGAGTGTCTGCCCAAAGATTTCAAGGGCCCTCGTAAGGTGCCTAATTACACAGCTGATCTCCCTTCTGAAGGCTGGATTGAGAGTTATGAATTGGCCATGGAGATGTTGGACGTCAATGATGATGTCTGTGCTAAGTATTTTACAATGATGTTGGATGGGCCAGCTCGTACAAGGTTAAAAAGCTTGCCTGCTAATTCCATGAACTCATGGGCAAAATTGAAGGCGCGTTTCATCAAAAAGATTCAAGGAACATGCAAGCAGCCTCTGACGATTATCGGTCTGGATAACTGCGTGCAGCGTGAGGATGAGTCGGCCCACCATTGGGTCCGGCGGGTCTTGGCTATTATTCACTCGTCGGATAGCATTGCGGTAGGTCAAGCGGTTCTGGTCTTGGAGAAGAACTGTCACTTTACCCCCCTTAAGCAGAAGCTTGGGCGGCTTAAGCGGTATTGTAATGATATGGGTGAGCTCATGGCGGCTCTCATTAAGTATGCAGATTCTGATAACACTAAAGACCCTGGTTCTGATGATGAGAAATCGAACAAGGGCAAGAAGAGTGGCAATGGTAAGGGGCAGCAGCAGAATATGGCAGGGAATAATGGCAACAACCATGGTAATGGTGGTAAGCGTAGATACCCCGATGGCGGGTCAGATCTAGTAGCTAACACCAATGCCGGGTATAAGAACTGGCGCCACAATGGTAATGGTAAGCCGCCCTTTGGTAGCACAAAGCCTTTTAATCTTGAGGCGGCACTTAATGACCCGTGCCCAAAGCATAGTCTTCCCAACAAGCCATCTACTCATGCCTGGAAGGATTTTTGGAGAGTTCAGGAATTACAGCCTCAATTAGAATCATGGCAATAATAATGGGCCGCCCGGCGGGTCAGGATCCGCCTCTCAGGGGTCTAGATTTGGTGGCGGCGGCTCAAGTTCTGGTTATCCAGGTCAAGGTAACCAGGGTGGTTATAACCAACAGTTTGGTCAGGGGGGGGGGGGGGGGGGGGGGGGGGGGGGGGGGGGGGGGGGGGGGGGGGGGGGGGGGGGGGGGGGGGGGGGGGGGGGGGGGGGGGGGGGGGGGGGGGGGGGGGGGGGGGGGGGGGGGGGGGGGGGGGGGGGGGGGGGGGGGGGGGGGGGGGGGGGGGGGGGGGGGGGGGGGGGGGGGGGGGGGGGGGGGGGGGGGGGGGGGGGGGGGGGGGGGGGGGGGGGGGGGGGGGGGGGGGGGGGGGGGGGGGGGGGGGGGGGGGGGGGGGGGGGGGGGGGGGGGGGGGGGGGGGGGGGGGGGGGGGGGGGGGGGGGGGGGGGGGGGGGGGGGGGGGGGGGGGGGGGGGGGGGGGGGGGGGGGGGGGGGGGGGGGGGGGGGGGGGGGGGGGGGGGGGGGGGGGGGGGGGGGGGGGGGGGGGGGGGGGGGGGGGGGGGGGGGGGGGGGGGGGGGGGGGGGGGGGGGGGGGGGGGGGGGGGGGGGGGGGGGGGGGGGGGGGGGGGGGGGGGGGGGGGGGGGGGGGGGGGGGGGGGGGGGGGGGGGGGGGGGGGGGGGGGGGGGGGGGGGGGGGGGGGGGGGGGGGGGGGGGGGGGGGGGGGGGGGGGGGGGGGGGGGGGGGGGGGGGGGGGGGGGGGGGGGGGGGGGGGGGGGGGGGGGGGGGGGGGGGGGGGGGGGGGGGGGGGGGGGGGGGGGGGGGGGGGGGGGGGGGGGGGGGGGGGGGGGGGGGGGGGGGGGGGGGGGGGGGGGGGGGGGGGGGGGGGGGGGGGGGGGGGGGGGGGGGGGGGGGGGGGGGGGGGGGGGGGGGGGGGGGGGGGGGGGGGGGGGGGGGGGGGGGGGGGGGGGGGGGGGGGGGGGGGGGGGGGGGGGGGGGGGGGGGGGGGGGGGGGGGGGGGGGGGGGGGGGGGGGGGGGGGGGGGGGGGGGGGGGGGGGGGGGGGGGGGGGGGGGGGGGGGGGGGGGGGGGGGGGGGGGGGGGGGGGGGGGGGGGGGGGGGGGGGGGGGGGGGGGGGGGGGGGGGGGGGGGGGGGGGGGGGGGGGGGGGGGGGGGGGGGGGGGGGGGGGGGGGGGGGGGGGGGGGGGGGGGGGGGGGGGGGGGGGGGGGGGGGGGGGGGGGGGGGGGGGGGGGGGGGGGGGGGGGGGGGGGGGGGGGGGGGGGGGGGGGGGGGGGGGGGGGGGGGGGGGGGGGGGGGGGGGGGGGGGGGGGGGGGGGGGGGGGGGGGGGGGGGGGGGGGGGGGGGGGGGGGGGGGGGGGGGGGGGGGGGGGGGGGGGGGGGGGGGGGGGGGGGGGGGGGGGGGGGGGGGGGGGGGGGGGGGGGGGGGGGGGGGGGGGGGGGGGGGGGGGGGGGGGGGGGGGGGGGGGGGGGGGGGGGGGGGGGGGGGGGGGGGGGGGGGGGGGGGGGGGGGGGGGGGGGGGGGGGGGGGGGGGGGGGGGGGGGGGGGGGGGGGGGGGGGGGGGGGGGGGGGGGGGGGGGGGGGGGGGGGGGGGGGGGGGGGGGGGGGGGGGGGGGGGGGGGGGGGGGGGGGGGGGGGGGGGGGGGGGGGGGGGGGGGGGGGGGGGGGGGGGGGGGGGGGGGGGGGGGGGGGGGGGGGGGGGGGGGGGGGGGGGGGGGGGGGGGGGGGGGGGGGGGGGGGGGGGGGGGGGGGGGGGGGGGGGGGGGGGGGGGGGGGGGGGGGGGGGGGGGGGGGGGGGGTAACCCGGAGAAGATTAAAGCTATCACTTCACTTTCTAAGCCGGCGTGTGTCAATGACGTCCAGCGCCTGGCGGGTCGTATTGCGGCTTTGAGCCGGTTCATAAGTCGCTTGGGAGAGAAGGCGATTCCTTTATATCAGATGATGAAGAAGACATATCACTTTGTCTGGAGTGATGCTGCCAATGAGGAATTTGAGGCGCTCAAAAAACAGTTAGCTGAGCCGCCTATCCTCGCTGCTCCAATTGACAAAGAGCCTTTGCTCCTGTACGTGGTGGCTAATAATAAAGCAGTCAGCGTAGCAGTTGTCGTGGAGCGCAAGAGGCTGGTAAGGAGTACCCAGTTCAGTGGCCGGCTTACTACATTAGTGAGGTCTTGACCGAGTCCAAGCAAAGATACCCACATTGGCAGAAGCTGGTGTTTGGGGTGTTCATGGCGAGTCATAAGTTGAAACATTATTTCCTTGGGCATCCTATTACTATGGTCAGCTCTGCTCCATTGGGGGACATTATTCAAAACAGAGAAGCCACATGCCGGGTTGCTAAATGGGCAATTGAGCTTGGTCCTCATAATTTGAAGTATGTGCCAAGGATAGCCATTAAATCACAAGCTTTGGTGGATTTCATCAATGATTGGACAGAGTTGCAAATGCCTAAGGAGAAGCCTGATAACACGTATTGGATAATCCACTTTGATGGTTCCAGGAAGTTGGAAGGCTCGGGGGCTGGATTTATTTTGACTTCCCCACGAGGTGATAATTTATGTTATGTTTTAAGGTTAATGTTTCCTTGTACTAACAATGCAGCTGAGTATGAAGCTTTGCTCCATGGGCTTCGTATGGCCAAGGAGATGAATTTAAGCTGGGTCAGATATCTGGGCGACTCAGACCTGGTGGCTCAGCAAGTCTCAGGCAAGTGGGATTCAAAAGACCAGCTCATGGCTGCTTATCGTCAGATGGTTGAGAACATTACTGGTCACTTTAAAGGTTACCAGGTGGATCACATTGATCGACGGAAGAACAAGGCGGCTGATGCACTATCCCGTCTTGGGTCTCAGCGTAAGCCAATACCTCCTAATGTTTTCCTTGATGTTTTACATACTCCTTCGGTCAAGTTACCATCTGAGGAGGATCTTGCTATACCTGACCCGGAGGGTTAGCTGGTGGCGGCTCTTCATGCTATTCCAGACTAGACGCTGCCTTATTTGGCTTATCTTACTCGTGGCGAGTTACCAGAGGATGAAACTTTGACGTGACAGATAACTCGGCAGTCTAAATCCATGACTATTAAAGATGGCGAGTTACATCGATGCAGTGTGACTGGTGTGTTCCAACGTTGTGTTTCTCCTGAAGAGGGCCGTGAAATTTTGCAACAGATACATGCAGGCGACTGTAGTCATCATGCCAGCTCATGATCATTGGTGGCCAAGGCTTTTTGTCATGGATTTTTCTGGTTGACGGCTCATGCAGATGCAAAGGATATTGTTAGTAAGTGTGACGGGTGTCAGAAATTTTCAAGGCAAGCTCATGTGCCGGCTCAAGAATTGCGGATGGGGGGGGGGGGGGGGGGGGGGGGGGGGGGGGGGGGGGGGGGGGGGGGGGGGGGGGGGGGGGGGGGGGGGGGGGGGGGGGGGGGGGGGGGGGGGGGGGGGGGGGGGGGGGGGGGGGGGGGGGGGGGGGGGGGGGGGGGGGGGGGGGGGGGGGGGGGGGGGGGGGGGGGGGGGGGGGGGGGGGGGGGGGGGGGGGGGGGGGGGGGGGGGGGGGGGGGGGGGGGGGGGGGGGGGGGGGGGGGGGGGGGGGGGGGGGGGGGGGGGGGGGGGGGGGGGGGGGGGGGGGGGGGGGGGGGGGGGGGGGGGGGGGGGGGGGGGGGGGGGGGGGGGGGGGGGGGGGGGGGGGGGGGGGGGGGGGGGGGGGGGGGGGGGGGGGGGGGGGGGGGGGGGGGGGGGGGGGGGGGGGGGGGGGGGGGGGGGGGGGGGGGGGGGGGGGGGGGGGGGGGGGGGGGGGGGGGGGGGGGGGGGGGGGGGGGGGGGGGGGGGGGGGGGGGGGGGGGGGGGGGGGGGGGGGGGGGGGGGGGGGGGGGGGGGGGGGGGGGGGGGGGGGGGGGGGGGGGGGGGGGGGGGGGGGGGGGGGGGGGGGGGGGGGGGGGGGGGGGGGGGGGGGGGGGGGGGGGGGGGGGGGGGGGGGGGGGGGGGGGGGGGGGGGGGGGGGGGGGGGGGGGGGGGGGGGGGGGGGGGGGGGGGGGGGGGGGGGGGGGGGGGGGGGGGGGGGGGGGGGGGGGGGGGGGGGGGGGGGGGGGGGGGGGGGGGGGGGGGGGGGGGGGGGGGGGGGGGGGGGGGGGGGGGGGGGGGGGGGGGGGGGGGGGGGGGGGGGGGGGGGGGGGGGGGGGGGGGGGGGGGGGGGGGGGGGGGGGGGGGGGGGGGGGGGGGGGGGGGGGGGGGGGGGGGGGGGGGGGGGGGGGGGGGGGGGGGGGGGGGGGGGGGGGGGGGGGGGGGGGGGGGGGGGGGGGGGGGGGGGGGGGGGGGGGGGGGGGGGGGGGGGGGGGGGGGGGGGGGGGGGGGGGGGGGGGGGGGGGGGGGGGGGGGGGGGGGGGGGGGGGGGGGGGGGGGGGGGGGGGGGGGGGGGGGGGGGGGGGGGGGGGGGGGGGGGGGGGGGGGGGGGGGGGGGGGGGGGGGGGGGGGGGGGGGGGGGGGGGGGGGGGGGGGGGGGGGGGGGGGGGGGGGGGGGGGGGGGGGGGGGGGGGGGGGGGGGGGGGGGGGGGGGGGGGGGGGGGGGGGGGGGGGGGGGGGGGGGGGGGGGGGGGGGGGGGGGGGGGGGGGGGGGGGGGGGGGGGGGGGGGGGGGGGGGGGGGGGGGGGGGGGGGGGGGGGGGGGGGGGGGGGGGGGGGGGGGGGGGGGGGGGGGGGGGGGGGGGGGGGGGGGGGGGGGGGGGGGGGGGGGGGGGGGGGGGGGGGGGGGGGGGGGGGGGGGGGGGGGGGGGGGGGGGGGGGGGGGGGGGGGGGGGGGGGGGGGGGGGGGGGGGGGGGGGGGGGGGGGGGGGGGGGGGGGGGGGGGGGGGGGGGGGGGGGGGGGGGGGGGGGGGGGGGGGGGGGGGGGGGGGGGGGGGGGGGGGGGGGGGGGGGGGGGGGGGGGGGGGGGGGGGGGGGGGGGGGGGGGGGGGGGGGGGGGGGGGGGGGGGGGGGGGGGGGGGGGGGGGGGGGGGGGGGGGGGGGGGGGGGGGGGGGGGGGGGGGGGGGGGGGGGGGGGGGGGGGGGGGGGGGGGGGGGGGGGGGGGGGGGGGGGGGGGGGGGGGGGGGGGGGGGGGGGGGGGGGGGGGGGGGGGGGGGGGGGGGGGGGGGGGGGGGGGGGGGGGGGGGGGGGGGGGGGGGGGGGGGGGGGGGGGGGGGGGGGGGGGGGGGGGGGGGGGGGGGGGGGGGGGGGGGGGGGGGGGGGGGGGGGGGGGGGGGGGGGGGGGGGGGGGGGGGGGGGGGGGGGGGGGGGGGGGGGGGGGGGGGGGGGGGGGGGGGGGGGGGGGGGGGGGGGGGGGGGGGGGGGGGGGGGGGGGGGGGGGGGGGGGGGGGGGGGGGGGGGGGGGGGGGGGGGGGGGGGGGGGGGGGGGGGGGGGGGGGGGGGGGGGGGGGGGGGGGGGGGGGGGGGGGGGGGGGGGGGGGGGGGGGGGGGGGGGGGGGGGGGGGGGGGGGGGGGGGGGGGGGGGGGGGGGGGGGGGGGGGGGGGGGGGGGGGGGGGGGGGGGGGGGGGGGGGGGGGGGGGGGGGGGGGGGGGGGGGGGGGGGGGGGGGGGGGGGGGGGGGGGGGGGGGGGGGGGGGGGGGGGGGGGGGGGGGGGGGGGGGGGGGGGGGGGGGGGGGGGGGGGGGGGGGGGGGGGGGGGGGGGGGGGGGGGGGGGGGGGGGGGGGGGGGGGGGGGGGGGGGGGGGGGGGGGGGGGGGGGGGGGGGGGGGGGGGGGGGGGGGGGGGGGGGGGGGGGGGGGGGGGGGGGGGGGGGGGGGGGGGGGGGGGGGGGGGGGGGGGGGGGGGGGGGGGGGGGGGGGGGGGGGGGGGGGGGGGGGGGGGGGGGGGGGGGGGGGGGGGGGGGGGGGGGGGGGGGGGGGGGGGGGGGGGGGGGGGGGGGGGGGGGGGGGGGGGGGGGGGGGGGGGGGGGGGGGGGGGGGGGGGGGGGGGGGGGGGGGGGGGGGGGGGGGGGGGGGGGGGGGGGGGGGGGGGGGGGGGGGGGGGGGGGGGGGGGGGGGGGGGGGGGGGGGGGGGGGGGGGGGGGGGGGGGGGGGGGGGGGGGGGGGGGGGGGGGGGGGGGGGGGGGGGGGGGGGGGGGGGGGGGGGGGGGGGGGGGGGGGGGGGGGGGGGGGGGGGGGGGGGGGGGGGGGGGGGGGGGGGGGGGGGGGGGGGGGGGGGGGGGGGGGGGGGGGGGGGGGGGGGGGGGGGGGGGGGGGGGGGGGGGGGGGGGGGGGGGGGGGGGGGGGGGGGGGGGGGGGGGGGGGGGGGGGGGGGGGGGGGGGGGGGGGGGGGGGGGGGGGGGGGGGGGGGGGGGGGGGGGGGGGGGGGGGGGGGGGGGGGGGGGGGGGGGGGGGGGGGGGGGGGGGGGGGGGGGGGGGGGGGGGGGGGGGGGGGGGGGGGGGGGGGGGGGGGGGGGGGGGGGGGGGGGGGGGGGGGGGGGGGGGGGGGGGGGGGGGGGGGGGGGGGGGGGGGGGGGGGGGGGGGGGGGGGGGGGGGGGGGGGGGGGGGGGGGGGGGGGGGGGGGGGGGGGGGGGGGGGGGGGGGGGGGGGGGGGGGGGGGGGGGGGGGGGGGGGGGGGGGGGGGGGGGGGGGGGGGGGGGGGGGGGGGGGGGGGGGGGGGGGGGGGGGGGGGGGGGGGGGGGGGGGGGGGGGGGGGGGGGGGGGGGGGGGGGGGGGGGGGGGGGGGGGGGGGGGGGGGGGGGGGGGGGGGGGGGGGGGGGGGGGGGGGGGGGGGGGGGGGGGGGGGGGGGGGGGGGGGGGGGGGGGGGGGGGGGGGGGGGGGGGGGGGGGGGGGGGGGGGGGGGGGGGGGGGGGGGGGGGGGGGGGGGGGGGGGGGGGGGGGGGGGGGGGGGGGGGGGGGGGGGGGGGGGGGGGGGGGGGGGGGGGGGGGGGGGGGGGGGGGGGGGGGGGGGGGGGGGGGGGGGGGGGGGGGGGGGGGGGGGGGGGGGGGGGGGGGGGGGGGGGGGGGGGGGGGGGGGGGGGGGGGGGGGGGGGGGGGGGGGGGGGGGGGGGGGGGGGGGGGGGGGGGGGGGGGGGGGGGGGGGGGGGGGGGGGGGGGGGGGGGGGGGGGGGGGGGGGGGGGGGGGGGGGGGGGGGGGGGGGGGGGGGGGGGGGGGGGGGGGGGGGGGGGGGGGGGGGGGGGGGGGGGGGGGGGGGGGGGGGGGGGGGGGGGGGGGGGGGGGGGGGGGGGGGGGGGGGGGGGGGGGGGGGGGGGGGGGGGGGGGGGGGGGGGGGGGGGGGGGGGGGGGGGGGGGGGGGGGGGGGGGGGGGGGGGGGGGGGGGGGGGGGGGGGGGGGGGGGGGGGGGGGGGGGGGGGGGGGGGGGGGGGGGGGGGGGGGGGGGGGGGGGGGGGGGGGGGGGGGGGGGGGGGGGGGGGGGGGGGGGGGGGGGGGGGGGGGGGGGGGGGGGGGGGGGGGGGGGGGGGGGGGGGGGGGGGGGGGGGGGGGGGGGGGGGGGGGGGGGGGGGGGGGGGGGGGGGGGGGGGGGGGGGGGGGGGGGGGGGGGGGGGGGGGGGGGGGGGGGGGGGGGGGGGGGGGGGGGGGGGGGGGGGGGGGGGGGGGGGGGGGGGGGGGGGGGGGGGGGGGGGGGGGGGGGGGGGGGGGGGGGGGGGGGGGGGGGGGGGGGGGGGGGGGGGGGGGGGGGGGGGGGGGGGGGGGGGGGGGGGGGGGGGGGGGGGGGGGGGGGGGGGGGGGGGGGGGGGGGGGGGGGGGGGGGGGGGGGGGGGGGGGGGGGGGGGGGGGGGGGGGGGGGGGGGGGGGGGGGGGGGGGGGGGGGGGGGGGGGGGGGGGGGGGGGGGGGGGGGGGGGGGGGGGGGGGGGGGGGGGGGGGGGGGGGGGGGGGGGGGGGGGGGGGGGGGGGGGGGGGGGGGGGGGGGGGGGGGGGGGGGGGGGGGGGGGGGGGGGGGGGGGGGGGGGGGGGGGGGGGGGGGGGGGGGGGGGGGGGGGGGGGGGGGGGGGGGGGGGGGGGGGGGGGGGGGGGGGGGGGGGGGGGGGGGGGGGGGGGGGGGGGGGGGGGGGGGGGGGGGGGGGGGGGGGGGGGGGGGGGGGGGGGGGGGGGGGGGGGGGGGGGGGGGGGGGGGGGGGGGGGGGGGGGGGGGGGGGGGGGGGGGGGGGGGGGGGGGGGGGGGGGGGGGGGGGGGGGGGGGGGGGGGGGGGGGGGGGGGGGGGGGGGGGGGGGGGGGGGGGGGGGGGGGGGGGGGGGGGGGGGGGGGGGGGGGGGGGGGGGGGGGGGGGGGGGGGGGGGGGGGGGGGGGGGGGGGGGGGGGGGGGGGGGGGGGGGGGGGGGGGGGGGGGGGGGGGGGGGGGGGGGGGGGGGGGGGGGGGGGGGGGGGGGGGGGGGGGGGGGGGGGGGGGGGGGGGGGGGGGGGGGGGGGGGGGGGGGGGGGGGGGGGGGGGGGGGGGGGGGGGGGGGGGGGGGGGGGGGGGGGGGGGGGGGGGGGGGGGGGGGGGGGGGGGGGGGGGGGGGGGGGGGGGGGGGGGGGGGGGGGGGGGGGGGGGGGGGGGGGGGGGGGGGGGGGGGGGGGGGGGGGGGGGGGGGGGGGGGGGGGGGGGGGGGGGGGGGGGGGGGGGGGGGGGGGGGGGGGGGGGGGGGGGGGGGGGGGGGGGGGGGGGGGGGGGGGGGGGGGGGGGGGGGGGGGGGGGGGGGGGGGGGGGGGGGGGGGGGGGGGGGGGGGGGGGGGGGGGGGGGGGGGGGGGGGGGGGGGGGGGGGGGGGGGGGGGGGGGGGGGGGGGGGGGGGGGGGGGGGGGGGGGGGGGGGGGGGGGGGGGGGGGGGGGGGGGGGGGGGGGGGGGGGGGGGGGGGGGGGGGGGGGGGGGGGGGGGGGGGGGGGGGGGGGGGGGGGGGGGGGGGGGGGGGGGGGGGGGGGGGGGGGGGGGGGGGGGGGGGGGGGGGGGGGGGGGGGGGGGGGGGGGGGGGGGGGGGGGGGGGGGGGGGGGGGGGGGGGGGGGGGGGGGGGGGGGGGGGGGGGGGGGGGGGGGGGGGGGGGGGGGGGGGGGGGGGGGGGGGGGGGGGGGGGGGGGGGGGGGGGGGGGGGGGGGGGGGGGGGGGGGGGGGGGGGGGGGGGGGGGGGGGGGGGGGGGGGGGGGGGGGGGGGGGGGGGGGGGGGGGGGGGGGGGGGGGGGGGGGGGGGGGGGGGGGGGGGGGGGGGGGGGGGGGGGGGGGGGGGGGGGGGGGGGGGGGGGGGGGGGGGGGGGGGGGGGGGGGGGGGGGGGGGGGGGGGGGGGGGGGGGGGGGGGGGGGGGGGGGGGGGGGGGGGGGGGGGGGGGGGGGGGGGGGGGGGGGGGGGGGGGGGGGGGGGGGGGGGGGGGGGGGGGGGGGGGGGGGGGGGGGGGGGGGGGGGGGGGGGGGGGGGGGGGGGGGGGGGGGGGGGGGGGGGGGGGGGGGGGGGGGGGGGGGGGGGGGGGGGGGGGGGGGGGGGGGGGGGGGGGGGGGGGGGGGGGGGGGGGGGGGGGGGGGGGGGGGGGGGGGGGGGGGGGGGGGGGGGGGGGGGGGGGGGGGGGGGGGGGGGGGGGGGGGGGGGGGGGGGGGGGGGGGGGGGGGGGGGGGGGGGGGGGGGGGGGGGGGGGGGGGGGGGGGGGGGGGGGGGGGGGGGGGGGGGGGGGGGGGGGGGGGGGGGGGGGGGGGGGGGGGGGGGGGGGGGGGGGGGGGGGGGGGGGGGGGGGGGGGGGGGGGGGGGGGGGGGGGGGGGGGGGGGGGGGGGGGGGGGGGGGGGGGGGGGGGGGGGGGGGGGGGGGGGGGGGGGGGGGGGGGGGGGGGGGGGGGGGGGGGGGGGGGGGGGGGGGGGGGGGGGGGGGGGGGGGGGGGGGGGGGGGGGGGGGGGGGGGGGGGGGGGGGGGGGGGGGGGGGGGGGGGGGGGGGGGGGGGGGGGGGGGGGGGGGGGGGGGGGGGGGGGGGGGGGGGGGGGGGGGGGGGGGGGGGGGGGGGGGGGGGGGGGGGGGGGGGGGGGGGGGGGGGGGGGGGGGGGGGGGGGGGGGGGGGGGGGGGGGGGGGGGGGGGGGGGGGGGGGGGGGGGGGGGGGGGGGGGGGGGGGGGGGGGGGGGGGGGGGGGGGGGGGGGGGGGGGGGGGGGGGGGGGGGGGGGGGGGGGGGGGGGGGGGGGGGGGGGGGGGGGGGGGGGGGGGGGGGGGGGGGGGGGGGGGGGGGGGGGGGGGGGGGGGGGGGGGGGGGGGGGGGGGGGGGGGGGGGGGGGGGGGGGGGGGGGGGGGGGGGGGGGGGGGGGGGGGGGGGGGGGGGGGGGGGGGGGGGGGGGGGGGGGGGGGGGGGGGGGGGGGGGGGGGGGGGGGGGGGGGGGGGGGGGGGGGGGGGGGGGGGGGGGGGGGGGGGGGGGGGGGGGGGGGGGGGGGGGGGGGGGGGGGGGGGGGGGGGGGGGGGGGGGGGGGGGGGGGGGGGGGGGGGGGGGGGGGGGGGGGGGGGGGGGGGGGGGGGGGGGGGGGGGGGGGGGGGGGGGGGGGGGGGGGGGGGGGGGGGGGGGGGGGGGGGGGGGGGGGGGGGGGGGGGGGGGGGGGGGGGGGGGGGGGGGGGGGGGGGGGGGGGGGGGGGGGGGGGGGGGGGGGGGGGGGGGGGGGGGGGGGGGGGGGGGGGGGGGGGGGGGGGGGGGGGGGGGGGGGGGGGGGGGGGGGGGGGGGGGGGGGGGGGGGGGGGGGGGGGGGGGGGGGGGGGGGGGGGGGGGGGGGGGGGGGGGGGGGGGGGGGGGGGGGGGGGGGG
Organism: Thinopyrum obtusiflorum; assembly: GCA_036873465.1. Classification (NCBI taxonomy): domain Eukaryota; kingdom Viridiplantae; phylum Streptophyta; class Magnoliopsida; order Poales; family Poaceae; genus Thinopyrum; species Thinopyrum obtusiflorum. The sequence continues at coordinate 12,012 of JAAAWM010008752.1, forward strand.
GGGGGGGGGGGGGGGGGGGGGGGGGGGGGGGGGGGGGGGGGGGGGGGGGGGGGGGGGGGGGGGGGGGGGGGGGGGGGGGGGGGGGGGGGGGGGGGGGGGGGGGGGGGGGGGGGGGGGGGGGGGGGGGGGGGGGGGGGGGGGGGGGGGGGGGGGGGGGGGGGGGGGGGGGGGGGGGGGGGGGGGGGGGGGGGGGGGGGGGGGGGGGGGGGGGGGGGGGGGGGGGGGGGGGGGGGGGGGGGGGGGGGGGGGGGGGGGGGGGGGGGGGGGGGGGGGGGGGGGGGGGGGGGGGGGGGGGGGGGGGGGGGGGGGGGGGGGGGGGGGGGGGGGGGGGGGGGGGGGGGGGGGGGGGGGGGGGGGGGGGGGGGGGGGGGGGGGGGGGGGGGGGGGGGGGGGGGGGGGGGGGGGGGGGGGGGGGGGGGGGGGGGGGGGGGGGGGGGGGGGGGGGGGGGGGGGGGGGGGGGGGGGGGGGGGGGGGGGGGGGGGGGGGGGGGGGGGGGGGGGGGGGGGGGGGGGGGGGGGGGGGGGGGGGGGGGGGGGGGGGGGGGGGGGGGGGGGGGGGGGGGGGGGGGGGGGGGGGGGGGGGGGGGGGGGGGGGGGGGGGGGGGGGGGGGGGGGGGGGGGGGGGGGGGGGGGGGGGGGGGGGGGGGGGGGGGGGGGGGGGGGGGGGGGGGGGGGGGGGGGGGGGGGGGGGGGGGGGGGGGGGGGGGGGGGGGGGGGGGGGGGGGGGGGGGGGGGGGGGGGGGGGGGGGGGGGGGGGGGGGGGGGGGGGGGGGGGGGGGGGGGGGGGGGGGGGGGGGGGGGGGGGGGGGGGGGGGGGGGGGGGGGGGGGGGGGGGGGGGGGGGGGGGGGGGGGGGGGGGGGGGGGGGGGGGGGGGGGGGGGGGGGGGGGGGGGGGGGGGGGGGGGGGGGGGGGGGGGGGGGGGGGGGGGGGGGGGGGGGGGGGGGGGGGGGGGGGGGGGGGGGGGGGGGGGGGGGGGGGGGGGGGGGGGGGGGGGGGGGGGGGGGGGGGGGGGGGGGGGGGGGGGGGGGGGGGGGGGGGGGGGGGGGGGGGGGGGGGGGGGGGGGGGGGGGGGGGGGGGGGGGGGGGGGGGGGGGGGGGGGGGGGGGGGGGGGGGGGGGGGGGGGGGGGGGGGGGGGGGGGGGGGGGGGGGGGGGGGGGGGGGGGGGGGGGGGGGGGGGGGGGGGGGGGGGGGGGGGGGGGGGGGGGGGGGGGGGGGGGGGGGGGGGGGGGGGGGGGGGGGGGGGGGGGGGGGGGGGGGGGGGGGGGGGGGGGGGGGGGGGGGGGGGGGGGGGGGGGGGGGGGGGGGGGGGGGGGGGGGGGGGGGGGGGGGGGGGGGGGGGGGGGGGGGGGGGGGGGGGGGGGGGGGGGGGGGGGGGGGGGGGGGGGGGGGGGGGGGGGGGGGGGGGGGGGGGGGGGGGGGGGGGGGGGGGGGGGGGGGGGGGGGGGGGGGGGGGGGGGGGGGGGGGGGGGGGGGGGGGGGGGGGGGGGGGGGGGGGGGGGGGGGGGGGGGGGGGGGGGGGGGGGGGGGGGGGGGGGGGGGGGGGGGGGGGGGGGGGGGGGGGGGGGGGGGGGGGGGGGGGGGGGGGGGGGGGGGGGGGGGGGGGGGGGGGGGGGGGGGGGGGGGGGGGGGGGGGGGGGGGGGGGGGGGGGGGGGGGGGGGGGGGGGGGGGGGGGGGGGGGGGGGGGGGGGGGGGGGGGGGGGGGGGGGGGGGGGGGGGGGGGGGGGGGGGGGGGGGGGGGGGGGGGGGGGGGGGGGGGGGGGGGGGGGGGGGGGGGGGGGGGGGGGGGGGGGGGGGGGGGGGGGGGGGGGGGGGGGGGGGGGGGGGGGGGGGGGGGGGGGGGGGGGGGGGGGGGGGGGGGGGGGGGGGGGGGGGGGGGGGGGGGGGGGGGGGGGGGGGGGGGGGGGGGGGGGGGGGGGGGGGGGGGGGGGGGGGGGGGGGGGGGGGGGGGGGGGGGAAAAATTGATCTTCCATTTTGGTTACCCCCATAGTATCATCATTGATAATGGCACTAATCTGTCTAAGGGTGCTATGAAGGAGTTCTATGAAAAAGAGCATATTCGGCTTGATGTTTCTTCTGTGGCTCATCCCCAGTCTAATGGTCAGGCATAAAGGGCTAACCAGGAAATTTTGAAAGGCATTAAGCCCTGGCTTATGGTTCCTTTGGAACGAACGCCGAGTTGTTGGATTGAGGAGTTACCTTTAGTGCTTTGGAGCTAATTTTTCTCTCCAAATATGTGAATTTATAGTATCAAGGTTGAAGTCTACGGGGCCACCAGGTGGGGACAACCCACCTGGGCGCGCCTGGAGGTGGGCACCCTGGTGGGTTCTGCCCACCCAGGTGCCCCCTCCGCTAATTCTTGGCTCCAGAAATTCTTATTTATTGAATAAAAAATCCTCGCAAAGTTTCATTCCAATTCGAGAACTTTTATTTCTGCACAAAAACAACACCATGGTAGTTTTGCTAAAAACAGCGTCAGTTCGGGTTAGTTTCATTCAAATCATGCAAATTAGAGTCCAAAACAAGAGGAAAAGCGTTAGGAAAAGTAGATACAATAGAGACGTGTCAACAGTCAAATTCGGCATAATGTTCATGCTTATGTGGATGATATTGTGGTCAAATCTAGGAAGAAGGAGACTCTCCTGGATGATCTGAAAGAAACTTTTGATAATCTCCGGTTCTACAAGATGATGCTTAACCCATCCATGTGTGTCTTTGGTGTGCCTGCAGGCAAACTGTTGGGGTTTATGGTGTCACAAAGGGGCATTGAATCTAACCAGGAGAAGATCAAAGCTATCACCTCCTTTGCTGAGCCGACATGTGTCAATGATGTCCGGCGTCTGGCGGGTCGTAGTGCAGCTTTGAGCCGTTTTATAAGTCGCCTAGGAGAGAAGGAAATTCCTTTGTATCAGATGATGAAGAAGATGGATCACTTCGTCTGGAGTAATGCTGCTAATGAGGCATTTGAGGCGCTCAAGAAACAGCTAGTTGAGCTGCCCGTCCTTGTTGCTCCGGTTGAGGAAGAGCCTTTGCTCCTATCTGTGGCGGCTAATAGCAAGGCTTTCAGTGTGGCTATAGTTGTGGAATGCAAAGAGGCGGGTAAGCAATTTCCTGTTCAACAGCCAGTTTATTATGTTAGTTAGGTGTTGATTGAGTCCAAGCAACAATATCCCCATTGGCAGAAATTGGTGTATGGGGTGTTCATGGAAAGCCGCAAGTTGAAGCAATATTTTCTTGTTCATCCTATCACTGTGGTCAGTTCTGCTCCCTTAGGGGATATTATCCAGAACAAAGAGGCTACCGCACGGGTTGCTAAATGGGCAATTGAACTTGGGCCTGATAGTTTGAAATATGTGCCAAGAACAGCCATTAAATCTCAGGCTTTAGTGGATTTCAAAAATGACTGGACAAACTTACAGATGCGTGAGGAGAAGCCCGACAACACCTATTGGACAATCCACTTTGATGGGTCTAAGCAGTTGGAGGGCTCGGGGCTGGAGTTATTTTAACTTCCCCACGAGGTGATAAGTTTTGCTATGTTTTGAGGTTAATGTTTCCTTGTACTAACAATGCAGCTGAATATGAGGCTTTACTCCATGGCCTTCGTATGGCCAAAGGATGATTTAAGCCGGATTAGGTGCTTTGGCGATTCAGACCTGGTGGCTCAGCAAGTCTCAGGCACTTGGGACTCTAAAGACCCGCTCATGGCGGCTTATCACCAAGCGGTTGATAATATTGTTGGTCATTTTAAAGGTTATCAGGTGGATCACCTTGATCGAAGGAAGAACGAGGCGGCTGATGCCTTAAGCCTCCTTGGTTCTCAATGTAAGTCGGTGCCTCCTAATGTGTTCCTAGATGTGCTCCACAATCCTTCTGTCAAGTTGCCATCTGAAGGAGACCTTGTTATTCCTGACCCGGAGGCACAGCTCGTGGCGGCTCTTCATGTTATTCCTGATTGGACTTTGCCTTATATGGCTTATATGACCCGGGGCGAGTTACATGAGGGTGAAATTCTGGAAAGACAAATGACCCGCCGGTCTAAGTCTATGACCATTGTCAATGGCGAGTTACACCGATGCAGTGTGACAGGCGTGTTTCAACGTTGTGTTTCTCCTGGGGAGGGCCGTGAGATCTTACAAGAAATTCATGAAGGTGGTTGTGGTCATCATGTCGGCTCTAAATCCTTGGTGGCTAAGGTGTTTCGTCATGGATTTTATTGGTTGACAACTCATGCTGATTCACAGGACATTGTCAGTAAGTGTGATGGGTGTCAGAAATTTGCAAGGCAGGCTCATGTGCTAGATCAAGAATTGAGGATGATTCCAATAACTTGGTCATTTGCAGTCTGGGGTCTTGATATGGTTGGACCATTCAAGATATCTACAGATAAGAAGACCCACCTTTTGCTGGCGGTTGACAAGTTTACCAAGTGGGTTGAGGCAGAGCCGGTTAGCAAGTTTGATGCAGCGACTGCGGTTTAGTTTGTTA
>JAAAWM010008753.1:0-16508 GCA_036873465.1 Thinopyrum obtusiflorum
ACTCGAGGCTCGTGCAAGGAAGGACGTGACACCCCGTCAAGTTTTCTAATAACTCTGCAGCTGTATAATGCCTCCTGAGGCCCGACGGCTCCTGAGTCGTCAAGAAGCAAACTTCGCCAGATGTTTCTGGAGAGGCACACCCTCGCGAGGCGGGAAACTATAGCAAGTATATCGAGCTAAGTTATCCTAACTGCACCTGATCGGAACATCGGTATCTCGGCACAATATCAAAATAGCAAACATAGCATAATGGCACGAGTGCCTTGTTTCATTACAAACCCCAGCGAGGCCCTCTACCTTTTTTTCAAATGCAGGAGAAAGTAAAGGTTAAACAAAAGCGGCCCGTACGGCCGCAGCGGCTCCCGAGGCCATGCTCCAGTGGTGCTCGAGCTCAGTCCAAGTCTTCCTCCCACTTCAACGGAGCACGGTGACGAGATGGCTCATCGCCCTCTTCGATCCGAGCCTAGCGGCGGGGTGGTTGGTCATAGCCGCCGCTGCTGGTGCTCTCGCCGGAGGAGGAGCCGCCTCTGCTGGAGGAGGCGTGACTGTCGCCAAGGGCAAGCTCACCCCCATCGTCGTCGCGGCTGTCGCCAAGGGCAAGTTCATCATCGTCGTTACCGTCTTCCGGGCAGCACCCCGTACGGCGTCCATCTTCCCTGAACACCCTCACCTAGAGGGTCGCAAGGACGTCATACCTGAAGTGGAGGGTGCACCTCCCGCTCAGGCCCCACGCGCGAGCAAAGGCCTGCTAACCGCAGGTCAGGGACACGCTGCCCGCGGCGGTGACTTCGACCCCAACCCATGAAGCCTTGCTGCTGCTGCCGTGAGCCTGTAGCCAGAGGCCGTCAAGCCCCACGGTCGGCAGCTCACCGGCGAAGAAGCACGGGAGTGGGAGCCAGGTGCCCGTGGGCCTCTCCGACCACACAACGAACTCTGGGAGCACATTCGCTGAGTGGAAGCACGGCCGAGGAGGCCGGGCGACCACGGCACGCCTCCCCTCATTGCAGGGGCTGCCCTGTCCTCGGCGGCACCCACCGCAAGAAGAAGAGCCACCACGGCTGCCCAAAGTGATGCCGGCCCCCGAAGAAGTGCGCCCGCGCCCCCGAGGAGCTACCGCCGGGGTCGCAGCGTACTTGCAGGGGTGGCCGCGGCCTCTCTTGGGCGGTGGCGAACCTGGCCCTCCTTGGGGGCCTTCCCTTTTTCAGCGGCGGAGAACCTCCTCGGCGGCGCCATGGATGCTACGATGAGACGAGGGGACAAGGAGGAAGAGGGAAGAGCAGGCGGGGAGAAGATGGAGATGGGCCAAGGGGACTCTACCCCTTTCCCCATTTATAGCCGGAGGGAGGCCAACCACCGGCCTCCACGATCCCACGCAATGATGGTTTTTCTCTGCATGCAGCAGAGTCTCGTCAAGTCGAACGGTTGCCGAGGTAGCGTTGGTAAGCGGAGACACCCACGTCCCATCAATCGCCACGCGTCGACCAAGGCCGCAGGCGGTTAGGTCCCGCGGCACTCCACACTTTCCCTTTGGCTTCGCCTGGAAGCCAAGTCCGAGTGCGCCTCGGGGGGGGGGGGGGGGGGGGGGGGGGGGGGGGGGGGGGGGGGGGGGGGGGGGGGGGGGGGGGGGGGGGGGGGGGGGGGGGGGGGGGGGGGGGGGGGGGGGGGGGGGGGGGGGGGGGGGGGGGGGGGGGGGGGGGGGGGGGGGGGGGGGGGGGGGGGGGGGGGGGGGGGGGGGGGGGGGGGGGGGGGGGGGGGGGGGGGGGGGGGGGGGGGGGGGGGGGGGGGGGGGGGGGGGGGGGGGGGGGGGGGGGGGGGGGGGGGGGGGGGGGGGGGGGGGGGGGGGGGGGGGGGGGGGGGGGGGGGGGGGGGGGGGGGGGGGGGGGGGGGGGGGGGGGGGGGGGGGGGGGGGGGGGGGGGGGGGGGGGGGGGGGGGGGGGGGGGGGGGGGGGGGGGGGGGGGGGGGGGGGGGGGGGGGGGGGGGGGGGGGGGGGGGGGGGGGGGGGGGGGGGGGGGGGGGGGGGGGGGGGGGGGGGGGGGGGGGGGGGGGGGGGGGGGGGGGGGGGGGGGGGGGGGGGGGGGGGGGGGGGGGGGGGGGGGGGGGGGGGGGGGGGGGGGGGGGGGGGGGGGGGGGGGGGGGGGGGGGGGGGGGGGGGGGGGGGGGGGGGGGGGGGGGGGGGGGGGGGGGGGGGGGGGGGGGGGGGGGGGGGGGGGGGGGGGGGGGGGGGGGGGGGGGGGGGGGGGGGGGGGGGGGGGGGGGGGGGGGGGGGGGGGGGGGGGGGGGGGGGGGGGGGGGGGGGGGGGGGGGGGGGGGGGGGGGGGGGGGGGGGGGGGGGGGGGGGGGGGGGGGGGGGGGGGGGGGGGGGGGGGGGGGGGGGGGGGGGGGGGGGGGGGGGGGGGGGGGGGGGGGGGGGGGGGGGGGGGGGGGGGGGGGGGGGGGGGGGGGGGGGGGGGGGGGGGGGGGGGGGGGGGGGGGGGGGGGGGGGGGGGGGGGGGGGGGGGGGGGGGGGGGGGGGGGGGGGGGGGGGGGGGGGGGGGGGGGGGGGGGGGGGGGGGGGGGGGGGGGGGGGGGGGGGGGGGGGGGGGGGGGGGGGGGGGGGGGGGGGGGGGGGGGGGGGGGGGGGGGGGGGGGGGGGGGGGGGGGGGGGGGGGGGGGGGGGGGGGGGGGGGGGGGGGGGGGGGGGGGGGGGGGGGGGGGGGGGGGGGGGGGGGGGGGGGGGGGGGGGGGGGGGGGGGGGGGGGGGGGGGGGGGGGGGGGGGGGGGGGGGGGGGGGGGGGGGGGGGGGGGGGGGGGGGGGGGGGGGGGGGGGGGGGGGGGGGGGGGGGGGGGGGGGGGGGGGGGGGGGGGGGGGGGGGGGGGGGGGGGGGGGGGGGGGGGGGGGGGGGGGGGGGGGGGGGGGGGGGGGGGGGGGGGGGGGGGGGGGGGGGGGGGGGGGGGGGGGGGGGGGGGGGGGGGGGGGGGGGGGGGGGGGGGGGGGGGGGGGGGGGGGGGGGGGGGGGGGGGGGGGGGGGGGGGGGGGGGGGGGGGGGGGGGGGGGGGGGGGGGGGGGGGGGGGGGGGGGGGGGGGGGGGGGGGGGGGGGGGGGGGGGGGGGGGGGGGGGGGGGGGGGGGGGGGGGGGGGGGGGGGGGGGGGGGGGGGGGGGGGGGGGGGGGGGGGGGGGGGGGGGGGGGGGGGGGGGGGGGGGGGGGGGGGGGGGGGGGGGGGGGGGGGGGGGGGGGGGGGGGGGGGGGGGGGGGGGACTGATGTGTCCCTTTTCCTTACAGTTCGTCGAGCTAGGCTATGAGATTAGTGAGTACGAAGACTAGGGAGGACGAGTTCTTTGCACGCAACCCAAAGTTCAAACCTCTTAAGGGTCTACGGAACCCGAAATCCGACAAATTGCTTGGCTTGTCATCGGGGCTATGCATGATGAAATACTTTGCGTGATGAAGATGGAGCATAGCCAGACTATATGATTTTGTAGGGATAACTTTCTTTGGGCATGTTATTTTGCAAAGACATGATTGCTTTATTAGTATGCCTGAAGTATTATTGTCTTAATGTCAAATGATAGACTATTGCTTTGAATCACTCGTGTCTTAATATTCATGCCATGATTAGATTACATGATCAAGATTATGCTAGGTAGCATTCCACATCAAAAATTATCTTGTTTATCATTTACCTACTCGAGGACGAGCAGGAATTAAGCTTGGGGATGCTTATGCGTCTCCGTCGTATCTATAATTTTTTATTGTTCCATGCCAATATTATACAACTTTCATATACTTTTGGCAACTTTTTATACTATTTTTGGGACTAACATATTGATCCAGTGCCCAGTGCCAATTCCTATTTGTTGCATGTTTTCTGTTTCGCAGAAAATCCATATCAAACGGAGTCCAACCGGGATAAAAACTTACGAAGATATTTTTTGGAATATATGTGATTTTTGGGAATTGGAATCAACGCGAGACGATGCCCGAGGCGGTGGCAAGGTAGGGGGTGTGCCCCAGGAGGTAGGGCGCGCCCTGGGCCCGTGTGGACACCCCGTAAGGTGGTTGGTGCCCTTCTTGGGCCGCCAGAAAGCTAATATCCGGATAAAAATCGTGTTAAAATTTCAGCCCAATCGGAGTTACGGATCTTCAGGAATATAAGAAATGGTGAAAGGCCAGAATTTGGGAGCACAGAAACAGAAGGAAACAGAGAGAGAGAGATCCAATCTTGGAGGGGCTCTCGCCCCTCCGCCGCCATGGAGGCCAAGGACTAGAGGGGAAACCCTTCTCCCATCTAGGGGGAAGGTCAAGGAAGAAGAAGAAGGAGGGGGCTCTCTCCCCCTCTCTCCCGGTGGCGCCCGAACGCCGCCGGGGCCATCATTGTGACGGCTATCTACACCAACAACTTTGCCGCCGTCATCCAACTCTCTCCCCCTCTATGCAGTGGTTTAACACCCCTTCTCCCCGATGTAATCTCTACTTAAACATGGTGCTCAATGCTATATATTATTTCCCAATGATGTATGGCTATCCTATGATGTTTGAGTAGATCCGTTTTGTCCTATGGGTTGATTGATGATCGTGATTGGTTTGAGTTGCATGTTTTATTATTGGTGATATCCTATGGTGCTCTCTATGTCGCGCAAGCGTGAGGGATCCCTGTTGTAGGGTTTGCAATATGTTCATGGTTTGCTTATTGTCTGTGTTGCGGGGGTGATAGCAGCCTAAACACGGATAAGTGGGTTATGGCATATGGGAATAAAGAGGACTTGATACTTTAATACTATGGTTGGGTTTTACCTTAATGATCTTTAGTAGTTACGGATGTTTGCTAGAGTTCCAATCATAAGTGCATATGATCCAAGTAGATAAAGTATGTTAGCTTATGCCTCTCCCTCATATAAAATTTCAATAATGATTACCGGTCTAGTTATCGATTGCCTAGGGACAAATATCTTCCTTGCGTGACAAAAAGCTCTCTACTAAAACTAACTTAGTTGTTTCTTTATCTAAACAGCCCCTAGTTTCTATTTATGTGCTCTTTATTATCTTGCAAACCTATCCTACAACACCTACAAAGTACTTCTAGTTTCATACTTGTTCTAGGTAAAGCGAACGTTAAGCGTGTGTAGAGTTGTATCGGTGGTCGATAGAACTTGAGGGAATATTTGTTCTACTTTTATCTCCTCGTTGGGTTTGACACTCTTACTTATTGAAAGAGGCTACAACTAATCCCCTATACTTGTGGGTTATCACAATGATACATGTGTGCCTTGCTGCCCCTTCTGCCACCGAGAAAGGACACCGCAAGATCGAACCCATCACAAAGCACCTCTTCCCATGGCAAGAGAAATCAATCTAGTTGGCCTAACTAGACCAAAGATTCATAGAATAAATATGAGGCTATAAATAATCATGCATATAAGAGATCAAAGAAGACTCAAATAATATTCATGGATAAAAATCTGATCATAAACTCAAACTTCATCGGATCCTAACAAACACACCGCAAAAAGTCATTACATCAAATAGATCTCCAAGAGACCATTGTATTGGGAATCAAAAGAGAGAGAGAGAGAGAGAGAGAGAGAGAGAGAGAGAGAGAGAGAGAGAGAGGAAGCCATCCAGCTACTGCCTACGAACCCGTAGGTCTGTGGTCGGCTACTCACGCATCATCGAAGAGGCACCATTGAGGATGATGAACCCCTCCGTGATGGTGTTATATTGGATCTCGTGGTTCTGGAACTTGCGGCGACTGGAATTGTGTTTCATCGACTTCCCTAGTGTTTCTGGAATATTTGGGGATTTATAGGGCGAAGAGGCAGTGGAGGAGACCCCCATGGGCCCCACAACCCCCCTGGGCCCACCTGGGCTCCTGGGAGTGCCCTGGTGGGTTGTGGTCCCCACGGGCCTTCCCCAGGTGCTTTCTTGGTCCCCAAGGTGTCTTCTGGTCCAAAAAATCCCTAAAAAGTTTTGCTGCATTTGGACTCCGTTTGGTACTGATATTCTGCGAAGTAAAAACAAGCAAAAAACGGCAACTGGCACTGGCACTATGTCAATAGGTTAGTCCCAAAAAATGATATAAAGTTGCTATAAAATGATTGTAAAACATCCAAGAATGATAATATAATAGCATGGAACAATCAAAAATTATAGATATGTTGGAGACATATCAGGGAGCAGGCGGGACCGACGGCATGGTTTGGTTTGGGCGGCTAGAGGAAGAAGACAAGAGATAGAAGAAACATGACAGATGTTGGATGTCAATCCAACGGTTGGTAGGCAGAATTGTTTGTTGACTAAGTTGACACCACCTTGGATAGGCTTTTTCCTCGTGGGTCCCAAATATCATAATCCAAATTTGTCACGGCCATGCAGCCTTTCTTATGAAGAATTACAGCCCATTTGGTGTGCTAGCTCAAAATAAGTTTGTGGGTGCTGGCAGGCGCTAAGCACTTGGGTTCTGTAATGCATAATGAGCTCAAGCAGCCAGTGAGAGTGATGTTCTTTCCCTTATGACGGTCTCCTGGACTAGGGGGTACTACCCTGGTCGGCCCATGCTCCTCGGGATGGGTCGGTGGGTCCTCATTCTTCTCAAGATGGACTCCGGAAGACACATGCTCGAGACATGATCGAGACTACATCTACCAAAGACCTGTCATACACTCCAAGTCTTCTCGTACCGCCTCCACGCAAAGATACTGACCTTGTAACCCTAGATGCCCTACCTGGCGTGTATATAAGCCAGAGGGTTTAGGCCGTAGGGGACACATTAAAGCAATCTCATTCACCTAGCCTAGAGTTACAACACATCTGGATCTCGAGGTAGTAGATCAACTCTGTACTCGATACATCTCTATCAATATAAACAAGAGCAGAACGTAGGGTTTTACTATCGGGACCCCGATCCTAAGTCACACCGATCTAGCATGTAACACATCATATCACTTTGCGGCCTCACGCACGGTATTCCCACGGGTGCCACCTTACCTGGCCCGGGACCGTTTGCACCTTTTGGCTCACGTATATGATAGTGTCGCTAGCATCCATATGACAGAGAACCCAGGCCGACATGACTAGTCGTGAATCCAAAGTGACACTAACTTACAGGGACAGGCATACATGACCCAGCAACGAACGTGTCGGTCATCAACGTAGGAACCCAAGTCGTAGCAAGCTACGAGGACTTAAAGGAACAATGCGTGAAATTTCCCTGAAGGGACAGACACAGGAACGAAGAAGGACACATGCCGGCCAGCCTAAGTGTTCCGGAGCAGTAGCAAGCTACCACGGCTCAGTGGAAGCACTAGGAGACATTTCCCAATAAGAGAGGCTACCAAGAACAAACAACTAGGTTGTCGGATCCCACACATACCAAGCATTTCAAAATCATACACACAATATGCTCGATATGTGCAAATAGAACATGGCATCACAACAAAACTCTACGACTCAAAGTATTTATTTAAAAGGCTCTGAAGAGTCATACATAGTAAGAATTACAATCATGGATCACATGACCCAACATACAGAGCGTACAGGCAACGGAAGCATAACATGTCTGAGTACAGACAACTACAAATGAAAAAGGCTGAGAAGCCTGACTATCTACAAGACCCTCCCAAGGGTACAAGATCGTAGCTGAGGTAACAAGCTAAACGTCGAAGTCCATGCGGAACTACTAGTGAGACTGAAGTCTCTCTACAAAAACATAAATTAAGCAAACGTGAGTAAAAATGTACCCAGTAAGACTTTCATTAGAACTAGCTACATATGCATCAATATCAACAAAGGGATGGTGGGGTTTAACTGCAGCAAGCCAGCTTTGACTCAGTGGCTATGCTGAACTACGTCTGCAAGTAGGGGGGGGGGGGGGGGGGGGGGGGGGGGGGGGGGGGGGGGGGGGGGGGGGGGGGGGGGGGGGGGGGGGGGGGGGGGGGGGGGGGGGGGGGGGGGGGGGGGGGGGGGGGGGGGGGGGGGGGGGGGGGGGGGGGGGGGGGGGGGGGGGGGGGGGGGGGGGGGGGGGGGGGGGGGGGGGGGGGGGGGGGGGGGGGGGGGGGGGGGGGGGGGGGGGGGGGGGGGGGGGGGGGGGGGGGGGGGGGGGGGGGGGGGGGGGGGGGGGGGGGGGGGGGGGGGGGGGGGGGGGGGGGGGGGGGGGGGGGGGGGGGGGGGGGGGGGGGGGGGGGGGGGGGGGGGGGGGGGGGGGGGGGGGGGGGGGGGGGGGGGGGGGGGGGGGGGGGGGGGGGGGGGGGGGGGGGGGGGGGGGGGGGGGGGGGGGGGGGGGGGGGGGGGGGGGGGGGGGGGGGGGGGGGGGGGGGGGGGGGGGGGGGGGGGGGGGGGGGGGGGGGGGGGGGGGGGGGGGGGGGGGGGGGGGGGGGGGGGGGGGGGGGGGGGGGGGGGGGGGGGGGGGGGGGGGGGGGGGGGGGGGGGGGGGGGGGGGGGGGGGGGGGGGGGGGGGGGGGGGGGGGGGGGGGGGGGGGGGGGGGGGGGGGGGGGGGGGGGGGGGGGGGGGGGGGGGGGGGGGGGGGGGGGGGGGGGGGGGGGGGGGGGGGGGGGGGGGGGGGGGGGGGGGGGGGGGGGGGGGGGGGGGGGGGGGGGGGGGGGGGGGGGGGGGGGGGGGGGGGGGGGGGGGGGGGGGGGGGGGGGGGGGGGGGGGGGGGGGGGGGGGGGGGGGGGGGGGGGGGGGGGGGGGGGGGGGGGGGGGGGGGGGGGGGGGGGGGGGGGGGGGGGGGGGGGGGGGGGGGGGGGGGGGGGGGGGGGGGGTTATTTGATTTGTCCAATTAAGCAGCTATAAGTTGTTCTAACATGCATGAAAATGGTACAGATGGATAGATTGGATTTTTTTGATCATTTTTCATATACAAATTATTTCAGTTGGACTTACGGTTTAATTTCTATGAATTTTTTAAGTTTTAAACATTTTCTGAAATTTCCTAAATTATTTTTAATCCAGAAAATGTTAACTGCATCAGCATGATGATAGCACGACGTCAGCAGGTCAATACTGCCAGCCTAGGTCAAACCTGATGGCTGGGACCCACACGTCAGTATCTTAACTAGTTAACAGGACTGTTAGTGCTAATTAACTAGTTAAACTAATTAACCCACGGGCTGGGCCCACATGTCAGTGACTCGGGGAGGCCAAACCCGGTCAACCGGATCAAACTTGCCAGAGTTGATCAGCGACCCATCGCCGGCGACGCCAGAGACGGCGGTGGGCGTCGGAAACGCTCCTCCGGCGACCAAATAAACGGCGGAGCGCATGAACGCGAAGCCCACGCTCTCCCGCATCCAAAGCAACGAGAGGCAGCAGCTGGGGCGCACTGTGGCGGTGGCAGTGGCAAGCTAGGCAGCGGCCGGAGCTTGGGCGAGCTCGGGTTCAGCGTTAGGGGGCACGGCAGGAGGGGTTAGTGTGTGTGTTCGGCTCCTAGGAGCACGGTGAGCACGGAGACACGCTCAAAAGCGGGCGGCGGCAGCTGTTGCCATGACAGCGACAAGGCATGGCGGTGGCGAGCTTCGGCTCTGATGGAAAAGAGGGCTACAATGAGAAAAACACCACGGGGTTAGGGGAAGTGGCTGGAAGCTCACAGCGAACACGTAGGGGGGGTCGGCGGGCTCGGGGAGGACTTGAGGCCGGCGAATCGACGGTGAAGAACGGCGGCACCCGATGTTGAAGATGGCGATGATGGCGATGTTGCCGGCCTTCTGCAGTTGCGTCCCTTGGTGTGGAGCTCCATGGCGTCGAGGCGGAGCTAGAGGGTCGGACGGCGAGGCGAGGAGTGCGCGGTGGCTACGGTGGTGCTCATCGGCGTGCAGTGGGGTGTTCGGGCGCGCTGCAGAGAGGAAGCGGAGGAGGGGAAAGGACAAGGGAGTGGGCGAGAGGGGCCAGGGTGGTGAGTGGCATCATCCAGACGCGTCGAGGAGGCAGCCAGACAAGCAGGAGGTGGCCAAGCACGACGTCGGCGCTCGCCACCGAGCTGCTTCGTGCGCTGGCACAGGGAAGAAGACAGGCATGCCCCTGGTGGGCTGGGCCACCTTCTCCACTGGGTCAGGTAAGTCAGGTGAGTCTGTGCTCTATTTTATTTTTCTATTTTGTTTTCTTTTATTTATTTATTTGCCACTGTTTAAATTCAAAATAGAATTCAAACTCATGCCAAATCTTTCGGAAATATTTTATGTTGCATACATGGACCTAGCCACATGCCCATAAATTATTGCAGGAGCATTTGAAGATATATTCTAGTTATATGAATATAAGTTCAAATTCAAAATACAATATGATTTAAAATCAGTGCCCAAAATTATTCTTTAAAAATGTTCATTATTTTTTATTTGAATCAAGACCATTGCCAAAAATATCAAACATCAATGAAGAGCTTTTTGGGTTCATTGAATGCAATTTTTAGGGTTCTTTGCCCTTCTTTTAATTAAATTTTTGAGGCTTTCAAATTTCCTCAGTTCGACTTTTAGAATTTAGACATGATGCATGGATTGCAATGCCACTAATTACAAGCATTAATCTAGAGTTGCGACAACTCACCCCCACTAACAAAGAATCTCGTCCCGAGATTCAAGCGTAGGGTAAGAGGAAGAGGGGATACTAACTATCGCAATCTTCATGATCCAACTACCCTTCTCAAAGATGTTGATTCATTGCATCATATTGGTCTTGACGTCTTTGCTTTCGAGATCTTCACCAACACGAGGACAAAAGAGCGAGACTACTCTATAAGGATGGATCATCTTAATGATCACAAGATCAACTCACCGAATGAGACGTAGAAACATTTCTTGAGCTGAGAGACAAAACACATATGAGGAGCGATGGGAAGAAGCAGATGACGAAGGTTCAGATTGGTAGGCAACAATTCCACGCTTAGGTAGGATGGTGCATGGTTTCAAGACAGCGATGAAATAATTGCCATGATTCTGTAACGGGGCACCTTAGCGGAGGTGACTCGTAGAATTATTCCCTTAAGTGGCAAAAAGAATTACTTTTGATACAAAGATCATTGAAACTCTTTATACCAGCTTAAGGCAATCACAAATGATCATGTGAAGGAGCTTGAAGAAATGGCATACTCATACTAGAATGGATGATGCAGACTACCTTGTTGAAGACAACGCAATGGATGATTTTTGCTTATCATCGGAAATGGATGGAACCCATGGTAGGACCACTTTTGAAGATGATCCTGAATAGCAATTACTGAGGGGGGGAGCCCATGGGAAAATGGCACAATGGCGGTGCAAGCTGGGAACAAAATGCAAATGCTGGGAATGATTCTGGTAACTGGGGAATAGCTCAACAGTCGAGAGTGATTCCACCATTTGAATGGTTATAGTATAATCGAAGAAACTAAGAGCACAAGAATCCCTAAGGAGCAACTTCTAGAATAAGTCGCACGAAATCCTCATGGAAAGATGGTTAAAAGATACTAAAATGATAGATCTTCCGGCTAGGTGTGTCGGCCAGAACATCAACCTTGTCGGGACCTACATCATAGATCTTGGAAAAGTTCCAACCATCATATCTGCCTGAGATTCAGATCCGGTTGGTAACGGAATATTTCAGACAGCATGTCTGGAAAAGAAAGGTTGCAACACAAACTGACGAGACGATGTTGCGAGATTCTCGGGAGATGAACTATGATAGGAAGCTCCAAACATGAGTTGGATCTGCTACACACATGTGAACATGATGTCCCGAACAAGCATGACCACATGGTAGTCTTAAAACAAAGCACTACCGAGTTCGGGTTCGGAACCATCATTGCGGACAACGAAGTCCTTACATAAGTCCGGATTAGCTCTCAGGAAGGAACTTCTTCTCCTTGAACAAATCAATCAGTGGCTTGGTGTGCTAGGAAATACATATGGAATGAAGATGATCAGTCTATCAAACCATAGAATACTTCGCACGTGCTTGGCTGACTTGGGATGATTTCAAAGGAAGCAAAACAAACTTTCTCGGATCCACGGCGACAACTTACATTAGATACACGTGAATTAGAGGAAGTCACTTCTCTCATCCAAACATATGCTTCATGAGATAGCACAAAGAAATGCTTTCAGAAGTTTCCAACACTAGCTTAATGTTCAAGAAAATCATGGAGAAGATAAGGACGTTGTCGATGGGCTCAACAAAAGTTCATCAAGATTTCCATGAAGATGGAATTCCACAATTATGTGAACAAAGTGATAGCATTGGTCAGACTCATAAGATATAATGGTGTATGCTCGAGGAAACAACCACGAGTAAGACAACATGACGAACATCGTTGGTTCTGATTTGATTTGAGGATAGCCCATACTCAAATCAAAGTTTGGACAAGACAATAGATCCAACAATTGGTCACTGAGATCAATCGATGAAGATATCATCTTTCTTCAACACACACACACAAAAGATATCCCTTAGAGATGAACTAAGTCAGACAAACTTTTATCTTCCAACTCTCCAAGTTGTTGTTTAGCTTAACCAACTAGCTTAGGGGTATCCAACACAGATTCTTGGAGAAGGGGTGGTTACAAGAAACCAACTTGATCACGAGCTCAACATAATAGTCAGGGGACAACCTGGTGATACTTCCAAGAAGATATTCGGAAAATCACGGACCACCACTATGTTATTAAGCTCGAAAACAATCTTGCTTTCAAGGCAAGATGATGTGATCAAATAAGCATGGGATTTACCAAATCCTAACTCACTAGTCGAAGAGTGCACTAGGGAAAATGGACTAGGTAGCACGATCAACCTTAGGGTGATGATTCAATAATCAACACACTAAGAATGAGGTTATTGTCCATTTAGCTACCAAGCAACGGAGTTGCTAATAGTATTGATTTCACACATCACGTTTCATTTGTTGGTATTCCGGTTGCAACAACACAGGGACCAAGGAATGAACAATGATGGCGAGAAGTATCACTACATCAAGAACTCATAAAAGGGTGTGCAATTTCCATGACATTCTTGACATAAGGATGGTAATATTCCAAGATAGAACAGAGCAAAAACTGGATTGACATTTTGATCTACGGAATACAACTGCTTCGACCCAATCCTAGAAATGGATGAGGTACTGGAGTTTGTTTCTCCTAATCATTCAAAAACAGAATGGCTCGACGGACCATAGGAATAATAGGCATCGATGAACACAAATGCACAACTATTCCTGACTATCAACTAATAGACTAAGTTCGGAATACCACTGAAGAGGTACAACTCAAAGGAACACATAGTTTTATGAGTTGTGGATGCACAGATTAATATGTCGAACCAAGTTCAACAGGTTTCTTCCGGATAATCCACGCAAAGAGGTAGGACTGGCAGAGTCACAATATAGAATGGGGAACTCATCAAGAGCACTCTGGTTGTGATCTTTTGGTTCAAAAGAACTTCTGCCATAATGGTTCATGGTATTGGAAGAACGATATACCAAAGCTGCCGGGACCCCAATCCTAAGTCACACCGATCTAGCATGAAACACATCATATCACATTGCGGCCTCACGCACGGTATTCCCACGGGTGCCACCTTACCTGGACCGGGAACGTTTGCGCCTTTTGGCTCACATATATGATAGTGTCGCTAGCATCCATATGACAGAGAACTCGGGCCGACATGACTAGTCGTGAATCCAAAGTGGCACTAACTTACAGGGACAGGCATACATGACCCAGCAACAAACGTGTCGGTCATCAACGTATGAACCCAAGTCGTAGCAAGCTACAAGGACTTAAAGGAACAACGCGTGACATTTCATTGAAGGGACAGACACAGGAACGAAGAACGACACATGTCGGCCAGCCTAAGTGTTCCGGAGCAGTAGCAAGCTACCATGCCTCAGTGGAAGCACTAGGAGACATTTCCCCATAAGAGAGGCTACCAAGAACAAACAACTAGGTTGTCGGATCCCAAACATACCAAACATTTCAAAATCATACACAAAATATGCTCGATATGTGCAAATAAAACATGGCATCACAACAGAACTCTACGACTCAAAGTATTTATTTAAAAGGCTCCGAAGAGTCATACATAGTAAGAATTACAATCATGGGTCACATGACCCAACATACAGAGCATACAGGCAACGGAAGCATAACATGTCTGAGTACAGACAATTACAAATGAAAAAGGCTGAGAAGCCTGACTATCTACAAGACCCTCCCAAGGGTACAAGATTGTAGATGAGGTAACAAGCTAAACGTCGAAGTCCACGCGGAACTACTAGTGATACTAAAGGCTCTCTGCAAAAACATAAATTAAGCAAACGTGAGTACAAATGTACCCAGTAAAACTTACATCAGAACTAGCTACATATGCATCAGTATCAACAAAGGGATGGTGGGGTTTAACTGCAGCAATCCATCTTTCACTCAGTGGCTATCCTGAACTACGTCTGCAAGTAACTCTTTTGAGGTGGCGCACACGAGTCCACATATTCACCAATCAATACACCACTATGGATCCACTCCTGTCTCCCTACGAGAATGCCATTCATAGCACTCACATTTATCTTGCGCATTTTAGAGTATCCACTTTCACTTGTCTATGAACTGTATAGGTAACCCAGAAGTACTTTACCGCAGACGCGGCTATTCGATTAGATCATTTATAACCCTGCAGGGGTGTACTTCTTCACACATGTTTCCACCACTTAGCATCTGAACATGACATGTGCTCGGCAGACTTCAAGCGAAAGCCGACGTGGGTGTAGACCATGACCTGACTAACCACACAAGTCCCTAGTCCAGGTTTGTCACCTATTCAGGTTCCATCCACAGGGAGTCCAGCCGAGGTTTCCACTACGGCCTCGAACAATGTGTGCAGGGTTCCCGAGGCACCAAACGGGCGTCCCGGTACACCGTGCCACGTGCCTACCGCATCACAGCCCACCCCTTGATTCAGCGCTGCGCACGGCCTTCATCATACAACAAACACCAGAAACTACTTGCAACTCCTGGACAGAGGACAGGGGGGTTAATAAGTCGAGCGGGGTCATATTTCAGGGCCCAACGTGTGGTAGTAGCTCTTCATTGATCACAAACACAGAACTCAGTTCCTAAGGACGGTTTCAATGAGACACCCCACCATGTACTCCTACATGGCCTCTCACCGCTACCTTTACCAAATCGGTTCACACACTTAGCTCTCAACAGTAGGACATGTTCACCACATTCCAATTCATCCCCGATGAATCAGACCTGACTCAACTCTAAGCAGTAGCAGGCATGACAACAAGCATGAATGAGTAGGCACATCAGGGCTCAAACAACTCCTACTCATGCTAGTGGGTTTCATCTATTTACTGTGGCAATGACATGTCATGCAGAGGAAAGGGGTTCAACTACCTCATCATATAACAGTTGAATCATTTCTGTCCTAATGCATTAAAAGAGAGCAAAAGCGAGAGAGTGGGATTGTATCGGAATGAACAAGGGGGTTTTGCTTGCCTGACACTTCTGAAGATAGTATAGCTCTTCATCGGTGTCATCGATCACATCGTCGGAACAACATCTACCGAGAGGGGACAAACACCGGCAAACAAGAAAGAACACATTCAATGAAATGCGACAATATGATGCATGATCATGGCATGGCAAAATGCTGTGATTTTGAGCTAAAGTAGCTAGAAACAAGTTAAATGAAGTTGGTTTGAATCTAAGGTTCAAATTCAAACTCCATATGTGAAATTCAAATGTCATTTATTTGATTTGTCCAATTCAGCAGCTATAAGTTGTTCTAACATGCATGGAAATGGTACAGATGGATAGATTGGATTTTTTTGATCATTTTTCATATATAAATTATTTCATTTGGACGGTTTAATTTCTATGAATTTTTGAAGTTTTAAACATTTTCTGAAATTTCCTGGATTATTTTTAATCCAGAAAATGTTAACTGCGTCAGCATGAGGATAGCACGATGTCAGCAGGTCAACAGCGCCAGCTGTCGGATTACAGGTTCCGCAGACCCTTGAGAGGTTCGAACTCTGGGGTGCGCACGAAGAAAACTCTCTCCCTAGCTCGCTCGCTAAACGATCCCACGGCCTAGCTCGACGAACCCAAAGAACGAGAGACACGGAGATTTATCCTTGTTCAGGCCACCTTGCGGTGTAATACCCTACTCCAGCTTTGTGGTGGATTGCCTCGAGGGGCTGAGGATGAACTAGTATAGTGGATGAACAGCCTTAGGAGGTGAGGTGTTCTTGAGCTTGATGAGCTGGTGTGTGAGGATGATCTGAATGATCCGTCCTTTCCTACGATGGTGGCTAGGTCCTATTTATAGTGGCCTTGGTCCTCTTCCCAAATGTTAGGTGGGAAGGGATCCCACAATGGCCAAGTTTGAAGGGAGACAACTAGTACAAGCTATCCTGACAAAAGCAGTCTTCGCCTGCAAAGGATCTGGTGGTGACGCTGCCGCGGGCTCCGCGATGACCTCCGTCCTGCCGTCCTGGCGGTCTTGGTCTTGTTGCACCGATATGGAAACCTTTGCCTGATGCCTCGGGACCCCACGCCTGCGCTT
>JAAAWM010008754.1:0-16512 GCA_036873465.1 Thinopyrum obtusiflorum
AGGACTCAGCAATGTCACACCTGCGAGATCAAGACTATTTAAGCTTATGGGTAGGAAAGGGGTAATGGGGTGGAGCTGCAACAAGCGCTAAGCATATGTGGTGGCTAACATACGCAAATAAGAGCGAGAAGAGAAGAAACGCAATGGTCAAGAAGCTAGAAGTGATCAAGAAGTGATCCTAAAACTACTTAGGTTCAAGCATAACACAAGATCGTGTTCACTTCCTAGACTCCGTCGGAAAGAGACCATCACGGCTACACACACGGTTGGTGCATTTCAATTAAGTCAAGTGTCAAGTTCTCTACAACCGAATATTAACAAATTCCCATCTTCCACATAACCGTGAGCACGGCTCCCGAAAGTTTATATCCTGCAGGGGTGTCCCAAGTTAGCCCATCACAAGCTCTCACGATCAACGAAGGGTATTCCTTCTCCCGGGAAGACCCGATCAGTCTCGGAATCCTGGTTACAAGACATTTCGACAATGGTAAAAGAAGACTAGCAAAACCGCCCGATGTGCTGGCAATCCCAATAGGAGTCGCACGTATCTCGTTCTCAGGGAAACACCGGATGAGACTAGCTATGAGTAAAACCAGCCCTCAAGTTTCCCCGAGGTGGCCCCGCAGGCAGCTCGGTTCGGACCAACACTTAGAGAAGCACAGGCCTGGGGGGTTAAAATAAAGATGACCCTTGGGAGTGCGACTCCCAAGGGAAAAGGTATAGGTTGTGGTGAGGAAAATGGTAAAACCAAGGTTGGGCCTTGCTGGAGGAGTTTTATTCAAAGCGAACTGTCAAGGGGTTCCCATAACACCCAACCGCGTAATGAACGCAAAATCAAGGAACATAACACCGGTATGACGGAAACTAGGGCGGCAAGAGTGGAACAAAACACCAGGCATAAGGCCGAGCCTTCCACCCTTTACCAAGTATATAGATGCATTAATTAAAAAAATAGATATTGTGATATCCCAACATATCCATGTTCCAACATGGAACAAACTTCAGCTTCAACTAGGGGCTGAGCAAAAGCGGTAACTTAGCCAAACTACGGTTTGCTAGGAAGGTGGGTTAGAGGCTTGACATGGCAATATGGGAGGCATGATGTAACAAGTGGTAGGTAGCGCGACATAGCGATAGAGCGAACTAACTACCAAGCAAAGATAGAAGTTATTTCGAGGGTATGGTCATCTTGCATGCAATGTTCTCAGAGTTGTCGAAAGCTTGATCATCATTAGCATACTCAACATCTTCCTCGGCCACGTACTTGTCTCCCGGCTCTACCCAAAGCAAGAACACAAGCAATGTTACAACAATCAATCATGGTGCAATGGACAAGCAACATGATGCAATACATGGCATGATATGCAAGATATGATATGCAATGTATATGCGTGCTCCAGAAGGGAAAGAATTATCAATGCATCAACTTGGCAAACCAAGTATGCCGCTGTAAAGATGAGATGATTTCGGTTGAAATCGATATAAAGATCACCGGAAACGGATGCATGGTGTGCAAATGGCAAGCAAAACAAGAATGGTGCAAAACTGTGATTAACAGCGTGATGGCACTTAGAATGCAACAAGGAACTAAGCTACCGCACTCCAGCATAGCAACAAAGCATATGGCAGTGATGTACAAGAGATGCATGACAAAATATGAACACTGAGCTACGGCTAAATCACACTAGAACAGGTTCAAACAGGCATGGCAAAAGTGCACAAGATATCAGCTTCACAGACTTAGTGTTTTCACTATCATGTCAAAAACAACATCAGGAAGCACTATTTAGAGCAAGCATTCATCATGCTACAGGAACATATCATAGAAAACAAAGGCATGGCATGATTCCACTCAAAGCATAAAACAAAGGTCCCTTACTGAACATGTGACAAAAAGGCACAGAAGATATGATGGCACCCATGTAAACCTAGCAAGTTATATTAACAGATTCAGACTTGGAAGAAAAACAGAGCATGGCACAAACAAATTTATGATAGCAACTTTGCAAGCTCATGCCACTCACCACAAAGCATTAAATGACAGCATAAGCATACTAATAGCAAGATGACATGTTCATGAAGCTAACCATGGCAAGAGCAAGTTAATAGGATGCATGGATCACTAGCAACAACCATGGCAATATTGATTAACATGTTAACAATCTACCAGGAACATTTTAAAGGAAAAGTAGAGCAAGAAAATGACATGCTAGAGTACTCCATAATTGCAACCAGGGGCATTAATGGTAGAGCATAACCACATGTTCAAAACATCCTTACTGAACTATCTCAAAATAAGCATGGATCTCATGGTAGCATCAAGTTTACATGGCATCAAAATAACAGCGGGAAAAGGACTTAGCAAAAACCTAAGTCCCTGAAAACAACAACGTCACGGAGCCTAGTTTGCATGCTTGTGCTAGTCACCACATAGATCACAAAAATACAAGACTTGCACCCCTATAAAGATGGCATGATGTAGTTCAAATCACATGTAGACCTCTGATAACCCACAAGTATAGGGGATCGCAATAGTTTTCAATAAGTAAGAGTGTCGAACCCAACGAGGAGCTAAAGGTAGAACAAATATTCCCTCAAGTTCTATCGACCACCGATACAACTCTACGCACGCTTGATGTTCGTTTTACCTAAACAAGTAAGAAACTAGAAGTACATTGTAGGTGTTGTTGGATAGGTTTGCAAGAATATAAAGAGCACGTAAATAAAAGGTATGGGTTGTTTAGATAAAGACACAACTAAATTAGTTTTAGTAGAGAGCTTGTTGTTACGAGAAAGTTATTTGTCCCTAGGCAATCGATAACGGGGGGGGGGGGGGGGGGGGGGGGGGGGGGGGGGGGGGGGGGGGGGGGGGGGGGGGGGGGGGGGGGGGGGGGGGGGGGGGGGGGGGGGGGGGGGGGGGGGGGGGGGGGGGGGGGGGGGGGGGGGGGGGGGGGGGGGGGGGGGGGGGGGGGGGGGGGGGGGGGGGGGGGGGGGGGGGGGGGGGGGGGGGGGGGGGGGGGGGGGGGGGGGGGGGGGGGGGGGGGGGGGGGGGGGGGGGGGGGGGGGGGGGGGGGGGGGGGGGGGGGGGGGGGGGGGGGGGGGGGGGGGGGGGGGGGGGGGGGGGGGGGGGGGGGGGGGGGGGGGGGGGGGGGGGGGGGGGGGGGGGGGGGGGGGGGGGGGGGGGGGGGGGGGGGGGGGGGGGGGGGGGGGGGGGGGGGGGGGGGGGGGGGAGGAATACCTTGTGTGCTATCAAACGTCACAACATAACTGGGTGATCATAAATATGCTCTACAGGTGTCTCTGAAGGTGTTTGTTGAGTTGGCATAGATCGAGATTAGGATTTGTCACTCCGAGTATCGGAGAGGTATCTCTGGGCCCTCTCAGTAATACACATCATAAGAAGCCTTGCAAGCAAAGTGACTAATGAGTTAGTTGCAGGATAATGTATTACGGAATGAGTAAAGAGACTTGCCGGTAACGAGATTGAACTAGGTATGAAGATACCGACGATCGAATCTCGGGCAAGTAACATACCGATGGACAAAGGGAATTACGTATGTTGTCATAAGGTTCGACCGATAAAGATCTTCATAGAATATGTAGGAGCCAATATGGGCATCCAGGTTTCGCTATTGGTTATTGACCGGAGAGGTGTCTCGGTCATGTCTACATAGTTATCGAACCCGTAGGGTCCGCATGCTTAATGTTCGTTGACGATATAGTGTTATATGAGTTATATGATTTGGTGACCGAATGTTGTTTCGAGTCCCGGATGAGATCACGGACATGACGAGGAGTCTCAAAATGGTCGAGAGGTAAAGATTGATATATAGGACGATGGTATTCGGACACCGGAAGAGTTTCGGAGTGCACCGGGTAGTCATCGGGTCACCGGAAGGGGTTCCGGATACCCCCGGTAAGTGTATGGGCCTAATGGGCCAAAGGGGGGACAGACCAGCCCCTGGTGCGCCCCTTCTTTGGACAGCAAGCCCTAGGGAAGGAAAGGGGGGGGGGGGGGGGGGGGGGGGGGGGGGGGGGGGGGGGGGGGGGGGGGGGGGGGGGGGGGGGGGGGGGGGGGGGGGGGGGGGGGGGGGGGGGGGGGGGGGGGGGGGGGGGGGGGGGGGGGGGGGGGGGGGGGGGGGGGGGGGGGGGGGGGGGGGGGGGGGGGGGGGGGGGGGGGGGGGGGGGGGGGGGGGGGGGGGGGGGGGGGGGGGGGGGGGGGGGGGGGGGGGGGGGGGGGGGGGGGGGGGGGGGGGGGGGGGGGGGGGGGGGGGGGGGGGGGGGGGGGGGGGGGGGGGGGGGGGGGGGGGGGGGGGGGGGGGGGGGGGGGGGGGGGGGGGGGGGGGGGGGGGGGGGGGGGGGGGGGGGGGGGGGGGGGGGGGGGGGGGGGGGGGGGGGGGGGGGGGGGGGGGGGGGGGGGGGGGGGGGGGGGGGGGGGGGGGGGGGGGGGGGGGGGGGGGGGGGGGGGGGGGGGGGGGGGGGGGGGGGGGGGGGGGGGGGGGGGGGGGGGGGGGGGGGGGGGGGGGGGGGGGGGGGGGGGGGGGGGGGGGGGGGGGGGGGGGGGGGGGGGGGGGGGGGGGGGGGGGGGGGGGGGGGGGGGGGGGGGGGGGGGGGGGGGGGGGGGGGGGGGGGGGGGGGGGGGGGGGGGGGGGGGGGGGGGGGGGGGGGGGGGGGGGGGGGGGGGGGGGGGGGGGGGGGGGGGGGGGGGGGGGGGGGGGGGGGGGGGGGGGGGGGGGGGGGGGGGGGGGGGGGGGGGGGGGGGGGGGGGGGGGGGGGGGGGGGGGGGGGGGGGGGGGGGGGGGGGGGGGGGGGGGGGGGGGGGGGGGGGGGGGGGGGGGGGGGGGGGGGGGGGGGGGGGGGGGGGGGGGGGGGGGGGGGGGGGGGGGGGGGGGGGGGGGGGGGGGGGGGGGGGGGGGGGGGGGGGGGGGGGGGGGGGGGGGGGGGGGGGGGGGGGGGGGGGGGGGGGGGGGGGGGGGGGGGGGGGGGGGGGGGGGGGGGGGGGGGGGGGGGGGGGGGGGGGGGGGGGGGGGGGGGGGGGGGGGGGGGGGGGGGGGGGGGGGGGGGGGGGGGGGGGGGGGGGGGGGGGGGGGGGGGGGGGGGGGGGGGGGGGGGGGGGGGGGGGGGGGGGGGGGGGGGGGGGGGGGGGGGGGGGGGGGGGGGGGGGGGGGGGGGGGGGGGGGGGGGGGGGGGGGGGGGGGGGGGGGGGGGGGGGGGGGGGGGGGGGGGGGGGGGGGGGGGGGGGGGGGGGGGGGGGGGGGGGGGGGGGGGGGGGGGGGGGGGGGGGGGGGGGGGGGGGGGGGGGGCTGCGAGCATTAGTAAGGTACACATCAATAACATGTATATCAAATATACCTTTTACTTTGCCATCCTTCTTATCCGCCAAATACTTGGGGCAGTTCCGCTTCCAGTGACCAGCCCCTTTGCAGTAGAAGCACTCAGTCTCAGGTTTAGGTCCAGACTTGGGCTTCTTCACTTGAGCAGCAACTTGCTTGTCGTTCTTCTTGAAGTTCCCCTTCTTCCCTTTGCCCTTTTTCTTGAAACTAGTGGTCTTGTTGACCATCAACACTTGATGCTCCTTCTTGATTTCTACCTCCGCAGCCTTTAGCATCGCGAAGAGCTCGGGAATTGTCTTATCCATCCCTTGCATATTATAGTTCATCATGAAGCTTTTGTAGCTTGGTGGCAGTGATTGAAGAACTTTGTCAATGACACTATCAACCGAAAGATTAACCCCCAGTTGAGTCAAGTGATTGTGGTACCCAGACATTTTGAGTATATGTTCACTGACAGAACTATTCTCCTCCATTTTGCAGCTGTAGAACTTATTGAAGACTTCATATCTCTCAATCCAGGCATTTGCTTGAAATATTACCTTCAACTCTTGGAACATCTCATATGCTCCATGACGTTCAAAACGTCGTTGAAGTCCCGGTTCTAAGCCGTAAAGTATGGCACACTGAACTATTGAGTAGTCATCAGCTTTGCTCTGCCAGGCATTCATAACGTCCGGTGTTGCTCCTGTAGCGGGTCTTGCACCTAGCGGTGCTTCCATGACGTAATTCTTCTGTGTAGCAATGAGGATAATCCTCAAGTTACGGACCCAGCCCGTGTAGTTGCTACTGTTGGGGAATGCAGTATTTCAAAAAAAATCCTACGATCATGCAAGATCTATCTAGGAGATGCATAGCAATGAGAGGGGAGAGTGTGTCCACATACTCGTAGACCGAAAGCGGAAGCGTTATATCAACGCGGTTGATGTAGTCGTACGTCTTCACGATCCGACCGATCCTAGCACCGAACGTACGGCACCTCCGTGTTCAGCACACGTTCAGCTCGATGACGTCCCTCATACTCTTGATCCAGTTGAGGCCGAGGGAGAGTTCCGTCAGCACGACGGTGTGGCGACGGTGATGATGAAGTTACCGGTGCAGGGCTTCGCCTAAGCACTACGACGATATGATCGAGGTGTGTAACTGTGGAGGGGGGCACCGCACACGGCTTAGACAAATCTTGAGTGCCTTTGGGGTGCCCCCTGGCCATGTATATAAAGAAGGGGAGGGAAGAGGTGGCCGGCCCAAGGGGGGCACGCCAGGTGTGGGGAATCCTACTAGGACTCCCCAGTCCAAGTAGGATTCCCCTCCTCTTTCCTCTACGGAGTAGGAGAGAAGGAAAGAGAGGGAGAGGGAGAAGGAAAGGGGGGCCGCGCCCCCACCCCTTGTCAAATTCGGTTTGGGCAGGGGGGAGGCGCGCGCCACCTCTTGGCCCTTCTCCCCTCTCTCCACTAAAGCCCAATAAGGCCCATTACTTCTCCCGGCGAATTCCCGTAACTCTCCGGTACTCCAAAAAATACCCGAATCACTCGGAACCTTTCTGATGTACGAATATAGCCTTCCAATATATCGATCTTTATGTCTCGACTATTTCGAGACTCCTCGTCATGTCCGTGATCTCATCCAGGACTCTGTACAACCTTCGGTACATCAAATCACATAACTCTTAATACAAATTGTCATCGAACGTTAAGCGTGCGGACCCTACGGGTTCGAGAACTATGTAGACATGATCGGGACTCATCTCCGGTAAATAACCAATAGCAGAACCTGGATGCTCATATTGGCTCCTACATATTCTACGAAGATCTTTATCGGTCAAACCGCAAAACAACATACGTTGTTCCCTTTGTCATCGGTATGTTACTTGCCCGAGATTCGATCGTCGGTATCCTCATACCTAGTTCAATCTCGTTACCGGCAAGTCTGTTTACTCGTTCCGTAATGCATCATCCCGCAACTAACTCATTAGTCACAATGCTTGCAAGGGTTATATTGATGTGCATTACCGAGAGTGCCCAGAGATACCTCTCCGATACATGGAGTGACAAATCCTAATCTCGATATATGCCAACTCAACAAACACCTTCGGAGACACCTATAGAGCATCTTTATAATCACCCAGTTACGTTGTGATGTTTGATAGCACACAAAGTGTTCCTCCGGTATTCGGGAGTTGCATAATCTCATAGTCAGAGATTATGTATAAGTCATGAAGAAAGCAGTAGCAATGAAACTGAAACGATCATAATGCTAAGCTAACGAATGGGTCTTGTCCATCACATCATTCTCTAATGATGTGATCCCGTTCATCAAATGACAACACATGTCTATGGTTAGCAAACTTAACCATCTTTGATTAACGAGCTAGTCAAGTAGAGGTATACTAGGGACACTCAGTTTGTCTATGTATTCACACATGTACTAAGTTTCTGGTTAATACAATTCTAGCATGAATAATAAACATTTATCATGAAATAAGGAAATAAATAATAACTTTATTATTGCCTCTAGGGCATATTTTCTTCAGCTACCATCATCTTTCAACTTAGCTTTCTCTAGGAACACATTAAAATTGAATGGAACAGTAGCACGGGCCATTTATCTACAACAACATAGACATGCAAAATACTATCAGGTACTAAGTTCATGATAAATTAAAGTTCAATTAATCATATTACTTAAGAAGTCCCACTTAGATAGACATCCCTCTAATCATCTAAGTGATCACATGATCCATATCAACTAAACCATGTCCGATCATCACGTGAGATGGAGTAGTTTTCAATGGTGAACATCACTATGTTGATCATATCTACTATATGATTCACACTCGACCTTTCGGTCTCAATGTTCCGAGGCCATATCTGCATATGCTAGGCTCGTCAAGTTTAACCCGAGTATTCTACGTGTGCAAAACTGGCTTGCACCCGTTGTATGTGAACGTAGAGCTTATCACACCCGATCATCACGTGGCGTCTCGGCACGATGAACTGTAGCAACGGTGCATACTCAGGGAGAACACTTATACCTTGAAATTTAGTGAGAGATCATCTTATAATGCTACCGCCGTACTAAGCAAAATAAGATGCATAAAGGATAAACATCTTATGCAATCAATATAAGTGATATGGTATGGCCATCATCATCTTGTGCCTTTGATCTCCATCTCCAAAGCACCGTCATGATCACCATCGTAAACCGGCTTGACACCTTGATCTCCATCGAAGCATCGTTGTCGTCTTGCCAACTATTGCTTCTACGACTATCGCTACCGCTTAGTGATAAAGTAAAGCAATTACATGGCGATTGCATTTCATACAATAAAGCGACAACCATATGGCTCCTGCCAGTTGCTGATAACAGTTACAAAACATGATCATCTCATACAACAATTTATATATCATCACGTCTTGACCATATCACATCACAACAAGCCCTGCAAAAACAAGTTAGATGTTCTCTACTTTGTTGTTGCATGTTTTACGTGGCTGCTACGGGCTTAGCAAGAACCGTTCTTACCTACGCATCAAAACCACAACGATTTTTCGTCAAGTGTGCTGTTTTATCCTTCAACAAGGACCGGGTGTAGTCACACTCGATTCAACTAAAGTTGGAGAAACAGACACCCACTAGCCACCTGTGTGCGAAGCATGGCGGTAGAACCAGTATCATGAACGCGGTCATGTAATGTCGGTCTGGGCCGCCTCATCCAACAATACCGCCGAATCAAAGTATGACATGCTGGTAAGCAGTATGACTATTATCGCCCACAACTCTTTGTGTTCTACTCGTGAATATAACATCTACGCATAAACCTGGCTCTGATACCACTGTTGGGAACATAGTATTTCAAAAAAATTCCTACGATCACGCAAGATCTATCTAGGAGAAGCATAGCAAAGAGCAGGGAGAGTGTGTCCACGTACCCTCGTAGACCGAAAGCGGAAGCGTTTAGTAACGCGGTTGATGTAGTCGAACGTCTTCGCGATCCAACCGATCCAAGTACCGAACGCACGGCACCTCCGCGATCTGCACACGTTCAGCTCGGTGACGTCCCTCAAACTCTTGATCCAGTTGAGGCCAAGGGAGAGTTTCGTCAGCACGACGGTGTGGTGAAGGTGATGATGAAGTTACCTGCGCAGGGCTTCTCCTAAGCACTACAACAATACGACCGAGGTGTGTTTCTGTGGAGGGGGCACCGCACACGGCTAAAAGATCAACTTGTGTGTTCTAGGGTGCCCCCCTCCCCATGTATATAAAGGAGGGGGGGGGGGGGGGGGGGGGGGGGGGGGGGGGGGGGGGGGGGGGGGGGGGGGGGGGGGGGGGGGGGGGGGGGGGGGGGGGGGGGGGGGGGGGGGGGGGGGGGGGGGGGGGGGGGGGGGGGGGGGGGGGGGGGGGGGGGGGGGGGGGGGGGGGGGGGGGGGGGGGGGGGGGGGGGGGGGGGGGGGGGGGGGGGGGGGGGGGGGGGGGGGGGGGGGGGGGGGGGGGGGGGGGGGGGGGGGGGGGGGGGGGGGGGGGGGGGGGGGGGGGGGGGGGGGGGGGGGGGGGGGGGGGGGGGGGGGGGGGGGGGGGGGGGGGGGGGGGGGGGGGGGGGGGGGGGGGGGGGGGGGGGGGGGGGGGGGGGGGGGGGGGGGGGGGGGGGGGGGGGGGGGGGGGGGGGGGGGGGGGGGGGGGGGGGGGGGGGGGGGGGGGGGGGGGGGGGGGGGGGGGGGGGGGGGGGGGGGGGGGGGGGGGGGGGGGGGGGGGGGGGGGGGGGGGGGGGGGGGGGGGGGGGGGGGGGGGGGGGGGGGGGGGGGGGGGGGGGGGGGGGGGGGGGGGGGGGGGGGGGGGGGGGGGGGGGGGGGGGGGGGGGGGGGGGGGGGGGGGGGGGGGGGGGGGGGGGGGGGGGGGGGGGGGGGGGGGGGGGGGGGGGGGGGGGGGGGGGGGGGGGGGGGGGGGGGGGGGGGGGGGGGGGGGGGGGGGGGGGGGGGGGGGGGGGGGGGGGGGGGGGGGGGGGGGGGGGGGGGGGGGGGGGGGGGGGGGGGGGGGGGGGGGGGGGGGGGGGGGGGGGGGGGGGGGGGGGGGGGGGGGGGGGGGGGGGGGGGGGGGGGGGGGGGGGGGGGGGGGGGGGGGGGGGGGGGGGGGGGGGGGGGGGGGGGGGGGGGGGGGGGGGGGGGGGGGGGGGGGGGGGGGGGGGGGGGGGGGGGGGGGGGGGGGGGGGGGGGGGGGGGGGGGGGGGGGGGGGGGGGGGGGGGGGGGGGGGGGGGGGGGGGGGGGGGGGGGGGGGGGGGGGGGGGGGGGGGGGGGGGGGGGGGGGGGGGGGGGGGGGGGGGGGGGGGGGGGGGGGGGGGGGGGGGGGGGGGGGGGGGGGGGGGGGGGGGGGGGGGGGGGGGGGGGGGGGGGGGGGGGGGGGGGGGGGGGGGGGGGGGGGGGGGGGGGGGGGGGGGGGGGGGGGGGGGGGGGGGGGGGGGGGGGGGGGGGGGGGGGGGGGGGGGGGGGGGGGGGGGGGGGGGGGGGGGGGGGGGGGGGGGGGGGGGGGGGGGGGGGGGGGGGGGGGGGGGGGGGGGGGGGGGGGGGGGGGGGGGGGGGGGGGGGGGGGGGGGGGGGGGGGGGGGGGGGGGGGGGGGGGGGGGGGGGGGGGGGGGGGGGGGGGGGGGGGGGGGGGGGGGGGGGGGGGGGGGGGGGGGGGGGGGGGGGGGGGGGGGGGGGGGGGGGGGGGGGGGGGGGGGGGGGGGGGGGGGGGGGGGGGGGGGGGGGGGGGGGTGACCCATTTCGTTAGCTTAGCACTTGATCGTTTAGTTTTCTGCTATTGCTTTCTCCATGACTTATACATGTTCCTGTGACTATGAGATTATGCAACTCCCGAATACCGGAAGAACACTTTGTGTGCTACCAAACGTCACAACGTAACTGGGTGATTATAAAGGTGCTCTACAGGTGTCTCCGATGGTGTTCGTGGAGTTGGCATAGATCAATAATAGGATTTGTCACTCCGATTGTCGGAGAGGTATCTCTGGGCCCTCTCGGTAATGCACATCACAATAAGCCTTGCAAGCAATGTGACTAATGAGTTAGTTGCGGGATGATGCATTACAGAACGAGTAAAGAGACTTGCCGGCAACGAGATTGAGCTAGGTATTAAGATACCGACGATCGAATCTCGAGCAAGTAACATACCGATGACAAAGGGAACAAACGTATGTTGTTATGCGGTTTGACCGATAAAGATCTTCGTAGAATATGTAGGAACCAATATGAGCATCCAGGTTCCGCTATTGGTTATTGACCGGAGATGTGTCTCGGTCATGTCTACATAGTTCTCGAACCCGTAGGGTCCGCACGCTTAAAGTTCTGTGACGATCGGTATTATGAGTTTTTGTGTTTTGATGTACCGAAGGTGTCCCGGATATGATCACGGACATGACGAGGAGTCTTGAAATGGTTGAGATGTAAACATCGATATATTGGATGACTATGTTAGGACACCGGAAGTGTTTCGGGAGGTTTCGGGCATATACCGGAGTACCGGGGGGGTTACCGGAACCCCCCGGGGAGTATATTGGGCCTAATGGGCCCTAGTGGGAGAAGAGGAGGGGCGGCCAAGGCAGCCGCGCGCCCCCTCCCCCTCTAGTCCGAATTGGACAAGGAGGGGGGGGGGCGGCGCCCCCCTTTCCTTCTCTCCCTCTCTCCCTTCCTTCCCTTCTCCTACTCCTACTAGGAAAGGAGGAGTCCTACTCCCGGTGGGAGTAGGACTCCCCCCTTAGCGCGCCCTCCTCCTGGCCGGCTGCCTCCCCCCCTAGCTCCTTTATATATGGGGGCAGGGGGGCACCCCATAGACACAACAATTGATCATTGATCTCTTAGCCGTGTGCGGTGCCCCCCTCCACCATAATCCACCTCGGTCATATCGTAGCGGTGCTTAGGCGAAGCCCTGCGTCGGTAGCATCATCATCACCGTCACCACGCCGTCGTGCTGATGAAGCTCTTCCCGGAAGCTCTACTGGATCGTGAGTTCGCGAGACGTCACCGAGCTGAACGTGTGCTGAACGCGGAGGTGCCGTACGTTCGGTGCTGAGGATCGGTCGATCGTGAAGACGTATGACTACATCAATCGCGTTGTTATAACGCTTCCACTTACGGTCTACGAGGGTACGTAGACGACACTCTCCCCTCTCGTTGCTATGCATCACCATGATCTTGCGTGTGCGTAGGAAATTTTTTGAAATTACTACGTTCCCCAACATTCCCCCCTTTCCTAGTCCAACTAGGAGGGGGGAGGAAGGGGAAGAAGGAGAGAAGGAAAGGGGGGCCCGCCCCCTCCCCAATTCGGATTGGGCTTGGGGGGGCGCGCCCCACCACTTGGCCGCCTCCTCCTCTCTTCCACCATGGCCCATGAAGGCCCATTAACCCCCCGGGGGGTTCCAGTAACCCCCCGGTACTCCGGAAAATGCCCAAACTCATCTGAAACCATTCCTGTGTCCAAACATAACCTTCCAATATATCAATCTTCATGTCTCAACCATTTCGAGACTCCTCGTCATGTCCGTGATCACATCTGGGACTCCGAACAACCTTCGGTACATCAAAACACATAAACTCATAATACCGATCGTCATCGAACGTTAAGCGTGCGGACCCAATGGGTTCGAGAACTATGTAGACATGACCGAGACTCATCTCTGGTCAATAACCAATAGCAGAACCTGGATGCTCATATTGGTTCCTACATATTCTGGGGGGGGGGGGGGGGGGGGGGGGGGGGGGGGGGGGGGGGGGGGGGGGGGGGGGGGGGGGGGGGGGGGGGGGGGGGGGGGGGGGGGGGGGGGGGGGGGGGGGGGGGGGGGGGGGGGGGGGGGGGGGGGGGGGGGGGGGGGGGGGGGGGGGGGGGGGGGGGGGGGGGGGGGGGGGGGGGGGGGGGGGGGGGGGGGGGGGGGGGGGGGGGGGGGGGGGGGGGGGGGGGGGGGGGGGGGGGGGGGGGGGGGGGGGGGGGGGGGGGGGGGGGGGGGGGGGGGGGGGGGGGTTATCCTTTATGCATCTTATTTTGCTTAGTACGGCGGTAGCATTATAAGATGACCCCTCACTGAATTTCAAGGTACAAGTGTTCTCCCTGAGTATGCACCGTTGCTACAGTTCGTCTTGCCGAGACACCACGTGATGATCGGGTGTGATAAGCTCTATGTTCACATACAACGGGTGCAAGCCAGTTTTGCACACGCAGAATACTCGGGTTAAACTGGACGAGCCTAGCATATGCAGATATGGCCTCGGAACACTGAGACCGAAAGGTCGAACGTGAATCATATAGTAGATATGATCAACATAGTGATGTTCACCATTGAAAGCTACTCCATCTCACGTGATGATCGGACATGGTTTAGTTGATATGGATCACGTGATCATTTAGATGACTAGAGGGATGTCTATCTAAGTGGGAGTTCTTAAATAATTTGATTAATTGAACTTTAATTTATCATGAACTTAGTACCTGATAATATTTTGCATGTCTATGTTGTTGTAGATCAATGGCCCGTGCTACCATTCCCTTGAATTTTAATGCGTTCCTAGAGAAAGCTAAGTTGAAAGATGATGGTAGCAACTACACGGACTGGGTCCGTAACTTGAGGATTACCCTCATTGCTGCACAGAAGAATTACGTCCTGGAAGCACCGCTAGGTGCAAGACCCGCTGCAGGAGCAACTCTAGATGTTATGAACGTCTAGCAGAGCAGAGCTGATGACTACTCGTTAGTTCAGTGTGCCATACTTTACGGCTTAGAATCGGGACTTCAACGACGTTTTGAACGTCATGGAGCATATGAGATGTTCCAGGAGTTGAAGTTAATATTTCAAGCAAATGCTCAGATTGAGAGATATGAAGTCTCCAATAAGTTCTACGGCTGCAAGATGGAGGAGAATAGTTCTGTCAGTGAACATATACTCAGAATGTCTGGGTACCACAACCACTTGACTCAACTGGGAGTTAATCTTCCTGATGATAGTATCATTGACAGAGTTCTTCAATCACTTCCACCAAGCTACAAAAGCTTCGTGATGAACTATAATATGCAAGGGATGGATAAGACAATTCCCGAGCTCTTCGTGATGCTAAAGGCTGCGGAGGTAGAAATCAAGAAGGAGCATCAAGTGTTGTTGGTTAACAAGACCACTAGTTTCAAGAAGAAGGGCAAAGGGAAGAAAGGGAACTTCAAGAAGAACGGCAAGCAAGTTGTTGCTCAAGTGAAGAAGCCCAAGTCTGGACCTAAGCCTGAGACTGAGTGCTTCTACTGCAAAGGGACTGGTCACTAGAAGCGGAACTGCCCCAAGTATTTGGCGGATAAGAAGGATGGCAAAGTAAAAGGTATATTTGATATACATGTTATTGATGTGTACCTTACTAATGCTCGTAGTAGCGCCTGGGTATTTGATACTGGTTCTGTTGCTAATATTTGCAACTCGAAACAGGGGCTACGGATTAAACGAAGATTGGCTAAGGACGAGGTAACGATGCGTGTGGGAAATGGTTCCAAAGTCGATGTGATCGCGGTCGGCACGCTACCTCTACATCTACCATCAGGATTAGTTTTAGACCTGAATAATTGTTATTTGGTGCCAGCGTTAAGCATGAACATTATATCTGGATCTTGTTTGATGCGAGGCGGTTATTCATTTAATCAGAGAATAATGGTTGTTCTATTTATATGAGTAATATCTTTTATGGTCATGCACCCTTGATGAGTGGTCTATTTTTGTTGAATCTCAATAGTAGTGATACACATATTCATAATATTGAAGCCAAAAGATGCAAGGTTAATAATGATAGTGCAAATTATTTGTGGCACTGCCGTTTAGGTCATATTGGTATAAAGCGCATGAAGAAACTCCATGCTGATGGGCTTTTGGAATCACTTGATTATGAATCACTTGATGCTTGTGAACCATGCCTCATGGGCAAGATGACTAAGACTCCGTTCTCCGAAACAATGGGGCGAGCAACTGACTTGTTGGAAATAATACATACTGATGTATGCGGTCCGATGAGTGTTGAGGCTCACGGCGGGCATCGTTATTTTCTGACCTTCACAGATGATTTGAGCAGATATGGGTATATCTACTTGATGAAACATAAGTCTGAAACATTTGGAAAGTTCAAAGAATTTCAGAGTGAAGTGGAGAATCATCGTAACAAGAAAATAAAGTTTCTATGATCTGATCGCAGAAGCGAATATTTGAGTTACGAGTTTGGCCTTCAATTAAAACAATGTGGAATAGTTTCACAAACTCATGCCACCTGGAACACCACAGCATAATGGTGTGTCCGAACGTCGTAACCGTACTTTACTGGATATGGTGTGATCTATGATGTTTCTTACCGATTTACCACTATCGTTTTGGGGGTATGCATTAGAGACAGCTGCATTCACGTTAAATAGGGCACCATCTAAAAATCCATTGAGACGACACCGTATGAACTGTGGTTTAGCAAGAAACCTAAGCTGTCGTTTCTTAAAAGTTTGGGGTTGCGATGCTTATGTGAAAAAGTTTCAGCCTGGTAAGCTCAAACCCAAATCGGAGAAGTGCGTCTTCATAGGATACCCAAAAGAAACTATTGGGTACACCTTCTATCACAGATCCGAAGGCAAGATCTTTGTTGCAGAGAGTGGATCCTTTCTAGAGAAGAAGTTTCTCTCGAAAGAAGTGAGTGGGAGGAAAATAGAACTTGATGAGGTAATTGTACCTACTCCCGAATTGGAAAGTAGTTCATCACAGAAATCAGTTCCAGTGATTCCTACACCAATTAGTGAGGAAGCTAATGATGATGATGATCATGAAACTTCGGATCAAGTTACTACTGAACCTCATAGGTCAACCAGTGTAAGATCCGCACCAGAGAGGTACGGTAATCCTGTTCTGGAAGTCATGTTACTTGACCATGACGAACCTACGAACTATGAGGAAGCGATGATGAGCCCAGATTCCGCAAAATAGCTTGAGGCCATGAAATCTGAGATGGGATCCATGTATGAGAACAAAGTATGGACTTTGGCTGACTTGCCCGATGATCGGCAAGCCATAGAAAATAAATGGATCTACAAGAAGAAGACTGATGCTGACGGTAATATTACTGTCTACAAAGTTTGACTTGTTGCAAAAGGTTTTTGACAAGTTCAAGGAGTTGACTACGATGAGACTTTCTCACCCAT